>JAODKL010000379.1:0-11504 GCA_026780765.1 Petrocephalus schoutedeni
GAATACCCCCCCCCCCCCCCCCCCCCCCCCCCGTGTGGTCAGTGGTGATTGTACGAGAAAATGTTTTGCAGGTTTCACGCATGTAGATGCAAAAAAGCCAGAATTACACAGGGGGCGGGGGGGGGGGGGATTTCCCGGCAGGGAGCATGCCGTGAAATGCACCCCCCCCCCCGAATCGTGGTCTCTGGGGATTGTATGATTAAATGCTTTTGGCTTTGCACTTTGTGAGCTAACCCATCATATCTGGGGAAGTTTCATGTATGCAGAAGCAACTGAGCCAGAATTACAAAGGAGGGGGCATTTCCTGGCACTGCCCTAAAATCCACCCCCTGCGTCCTGCTTTGAATCCAAATTCAATAATAGCCATGTACTGTAAGGGAGATGTGCTGGTTGCGAGCAGCATTTTATGGCAGAAACAGAATCATGTTGTGTTGTCCTCTTCGTGTTGGTCAATAAAGCGACGGACTTCCGTGTTCATAAACTAGCACACTAATGACGTGACTAGTAAATAAAACAAAAACTTAAATGTATCTTTCCCCATGTGAAACAGCGAAAGAGTGTTTCATTTAATGCATCTTTGTTTTATCCATATAAAGTTCATGTATATATATATGTGTGTATGTAAAACACATATGGTCCAAATTAATTTTACCAAACAGACAGACAGATTCAGAGGGAAAGGAAAACTTTTGGACAAATGTTCCATTACATTATTTTCGGAACAAGTTGGTAAAAGAACAAAGGAATTGTCTGAATATTAGTCTTCGTGATGCCACAAGGCTGCCCACTCATTACAGTTCATAAAGCATGACTGAATATTTATTATGGATAGTTCTCCTTCAGGTCAGGTCAGGACTTGAGAACTGGGTGTGTACATGTACATCATAGTTGGAAGCATAAAGCAGATCAGTCTATTCAATTTTTCAGTTCATGTTCCTTGCATTGCTGAGTCAGTGCATTACTAACACAACTGAGGTGCAAAAAGCACTTACCTTCAATAACTGTACATTTACAGTCTTTCATAGTATCATTTAATAATCTTGGTTTTAATATTCCTTAAACTTTTCATTTGAGAATCGCTTCACCAGATTTCTGTGATCCGTTTGTCCTTGATTTAAGGTAAGATTTCTCTGTCTATCTATATACTAACAGTGGTTAGGCGCAGAATGGAGCACCGTTGCATGTTGTGTGGTTTCAGGCATCAGTGAATCTCTGAAGTGGGCTTATTGATATTTCAATAAGACTGAAGTTTTTGTGAAATCTGCTGTGCCAGAAGACACAAAACACAGCACCCTTGCATATTATGCGGTTTCTGGCACAAGTGCTTCTCTAAAGTGGGACCACTTTTTCACTCCTTGCTGGGAAAAACGTGCCCCGAAGCAACCAGAAAACAAAACAGACCCATTATAAAAACACACATTCCACAACAAGCCACAACTCATCTTCAGATGATCTACCTTTTTTCTGAGAACAGTTAGAAAAAGCTAATAGAAACCCACAATTAAGCAAAAATAAGCTATACATTAATAAGGCTACTTTAATTTAATTTAAAGGTTTAACCCACATATACAAAGTTACATATGGAAATTTTAATCTTAGGCTCTACAAAACAATTAAAAAAAACATCCACCGACTCAAGTGACCATATTTCTGATGTACCATGATACTTTATGGGGAGAAAACTCATATAACAAGTTATTCATAACAATTAAGTGTAAGTTTTAGAGGTAAAGAATTTGATATGAAAGAGAGAACTGCAATGAAACATAAAATGAGAACATGGGTAGTAGACCTTTTTGGTAAACAGTCTTTTTATATACGAAATACATGACATTATTTTTAAGTCTGACCTCATTCTGCTGGTTAAACACATCCTCATGACTATGATTGTCCAGCACAGAGAATGTCACGTGACATTTTTCCCATTTAAAAACTGGTAGCCTAATTTTCCAATATAACTTACTCTATATAATAAGTAAAACATTAAGTTGCACATTTGTAGTGCTGTGCATATACAAATATGATATGGACGATAGTTATAAAGGTATTATGGTTTAAAATGAAATGAATGTGGGGAAAATACTGATTAAATATTCCTTTCCAGTTGCTATGCACCCATGTTTCAGTTGCTTATCCGGAACACTGAGGGCTCTGGAGACTTGTCCAGGCAACACTGGGTGCAGGCAGGGGTATACTTGGAGGGGTTGCCAGTCCATCACAGGACACATGCATACATTACAGCCGGCTCCCCCACTTCTGGTCCTGGAGGCCAAGTCTGCAGCACAGATTTCCCTACACACCTTATTCAGCACACTAGCTAATGGTCAGGCTTAATAGGTATCTTTGTGCATGGAAAACGGCAGACTGACCCTCCAGGACCAGAATTGGGGAACCCTGCACTACAGGCAATGTAGAGACACTAATTAGCTTAATGTTTTTTAGCTTTGGGAAGAAGCTGGATTACTTGGAGGAAACCCACGTGATGCAAGGATAACGTGCAGATGTCTCAGACACGATTCAAACTTATTTTATCCACCTCAATACACATGAATGTGCCCACATAAAGCATACTACAAAATGTTTATTCTGGTTGGGGGCTTGAACCCATCCCAGTCAGCAAAGGGCACAATCCTGGGGTACACTCTGGTTGGGATGCCAGTCTGTTCTGTTCAGTGTTATAGGATATTTTCTCTTTTTTAAATTAGGCTGGCATAATCATAAAGACCCAGACCCTGACCAGGATAAATGGTTGGATCGTGGGTGGTTAGATAATGCTAAAGGCACCACAGCTTTGTAGTAGGTGAGTAGTGAGGAAGATGGGTGGATGAAGGATTCTGACGGAAAATGTTTCTGAATTTTTAATATAGTTTCCTTACTGTTAATCAGAGCTCGCTGCTGCCCACTAGTGATTATTTGCAAAACCACTGCAATTTTGCAGTAAGTTGAGGCAGAAAACACACCCACTCACACCTACCTGTAGCTAGTGCTAGGTAGGAGTTACTTTTGCCTACAGAACACTTCAAGTGATGACAAGCTGTGCATTCAGAGAAGCCATTTTACACACCACTGCTGTTGTTTTTGGTGGCGTTCCGTTCACATTATCCTTAACATGTCTGACCATCCTCTTTCTCTCATTTCTCTACCACAGAAATGCCATTGACTGAATGATTTTTGTTCATCGCGGCATGCTCTATAAGGTTGTGTTGTGACCCTGTAGATCAGTCTAACAGTTCCACAATAACTGAGCCTCTTTCCCTATGTTCTGTTCAAGCTGGCTGCTTGCCTTAGCAGAGCAGGTGTATCTCATAAAGTGTAGCACAAATGTTCATTTTGAGTCCCGCAGTAATGTGGGCCTGGTACTAAACGCAGACCTTTGGAGATTTAGGGAACAAACCAGGCTCTTGGGCTCGTTGGTTATTCATGGGCTCCTTTGTTTCATCCATTAGGCTAATCGGTGTCTTTAAATTGCCTGTGTGTGCACTATAATGGACTGGCACACTGCCCAGGGTGTTCACCTGCCTTGTGGCTTTTGCTACTTGAGAGAGACTCCAGGGTTCTTGATGACTCTGGACTGGACAAATGGTTGCAAGCCAGATGGATAGCTATTTCTATTCGCTATTTCTAAAATATTTTATATACATTTTATATACAGTACTTCTTTGCCTATTTCCAATTCTGAAGGTAGTTTTTTGTGTGGGAAATTCCAGAAAAAGAAAATAGTTTTATGATTTTAAATTGCTCTTCAGAAGGATGAAGCGCTCAATTGCAATGCCTGCTCTCCAAGGTCCATTAGTGTTTTGGGGATTTTTTTCAAGTTAATATAATAGAACATATATATAAAGTACCAGTGGGGAAAATCCCTTTGCCAGCCATGGGATTTTAACCTGTAGCCTTCAGATCACACACACATACCATGCATGTTTATATTCCTATCTTAGTGAGGATCTCTCATTCATTTCTATGGGGATAATGACACATTTAACCCCTACCCAGCCCTAACCTTAACCATAAGTAACTAAATGAAATGCATGACTTTCTGCATTTTAACTTTTTTGATTGCATTCACAGACTTTTGAAGTCTGAAGTAGTGAAGACCGAAGACCTCACTAGTCACATTTTTTGAGGATCTGCTATACTTGTGAGGTCCTTTGATCCTCACAAGTATAGTAAAACACACACACACACCTCTAGCTATACATATTTTTGTGTCTAATTTATTTAGACTTTCTAGTTATAGTATAAGATGAAAAGTAATTGAGAAAAGAGGTTTATGATATATTCTATCCAGTGGATCCAGTTATTACAGCCATCCAGACCCTTTTGAGCATCTAAAATCTGCAGGAGATGTGCATGTAAAAAATCCAAAGGGTGTGTAGGAGTGGCTTAATAGACCAAGGGGAAAAAAAATTGGCAAATTGGCAGCTAGCATAAATAGTCATGCCCCTGAGTGGTCCCTGCACACTCTACCAGCCATTGCTGCAGGTAATCAGATCCCTGCACTCCTCGAGAGCTTTGATTTAGGTACCAAGGGCTGCCAGTTGGCATGACCTTAGGATGAGAAAAGAGCAAACAGCAGTGCTGCAGACTACTTGGGCAATCGCTACATAATAGTACATTTTACCAGCCTTCTGTTGTATGTATCAGCCTTCTTATCCGCAAAGGGCCAGTGTGTATGCAGGTGTTTGGGATAACCTTTAGGTCAGCCAGGTAGGAGGACTCTTAGTCCTCCAATCAGTAACCTAATAAGGGAGTTGCAGGAAAACCCGGGCTACTTCCTAAAACTGTTCTTTCTGACGGCTCCCTTGCTCCCTCCCACTGTCTGGAGTTCATAAAGGTGGTGAAGGAAGGAACGAGTGAGTGAACAAGGAAGGTCGCAAGGACAAAAAGCGGTATCCAATTCAATTCAACTCACAACACTTTATTTGTCCCCAAGGGGCAATTAAGGGCACACAGGGCAGTTTTACACAGGACACAATGACATTAAAGTGCAACAGTATTTACAGAGTGAAGATGCTATGCAAAGTTGCAGTCTTGAAAAAAGAAAAAAAAAATAAAAAAAGAAATGAATAGGTGTAGTCAAAGTGCGGGATAATCAATGAGAGATGAGGTAGTTCCTGTCCATCCGTTAGTAGGATGTTGTAGTGCAATGTGTCTGGGTGTGTGTGTGTGTGTGTGTATGTGCGAGTGTGCTGGGGGAGAGGGCACATGTGTGTCTGTCTGTGTGTTGGCAGAGATAATGCAAAGCGCATTGAGACAATGTAACAGTGGCCCCTCCAGAAAATTTTCATAGGGGTGGCTTTCTCTCCCAGCACACTGGCACATACACACACTTAGATCATGACCATCACCCCCACCTTCCCCACACTCATCACACCGCTCCAACACATAGACACAAACATTAGGGTCAGTCAGTGAGTGGGATATTTTGGATAGATGTGGTAGGCTTTTGTAAAGGTTTCCATGTCACACACATAGGTTTGGGCTGCCTTGGATTTGAGCTAGCAGTCTGAGTAAATAAATGCAAATGTAATTAATGCGTCAGCACAACAAAAGCAGGAGGAGAGTGGAACTGAAGGCCTGCGCCAGCTTAGTAGTTCTAGAGAATTTACGCAAATTTGCGCAGGCTTAGTAGTTGTAGTGTTAATGCACTGCGTTGAATGTATGCGCAGAAAAATGCGTCAGACAATAAATAGCTGATTCTGAACAAGCTCGCCATTAAGTTGAACGTGTTTTAGTGCATTTTTACTAAAAGCAGTAGCTAATATTTTCTGACATATTCGAGGAAGCAGAGCACCTCTTGTAGTCTCTGAGCAATCGCCACTGTTCGGATGTTAGTTAGTTTGAACTAACATAGTGCGATGCATTGTTAATGCTAACCTCCGTCATTGTTCGGGAAACGCACCCATTATTTGATCTATATGGCTGCTCTTTTATGAGGCTGAAATTCGCTCCTTATTCACAGCTCCTTATTCAGATTTCCTGGTCCACCTTAAATGCTGCGCAACCAATTGCAATTCAGCTCTTGCGACTCTAGGAGGGCTCATTTACCGAGGCTTATGTTCAGAACTTCAGTATACATATTGCTTGTCACTATGTGATGATTTCCAGACAGGTGTTCAAGGGGTTAAAGACTTTGAGCCAGGGAAAACTCACTGCAGAAAGACAGTATATGATGTTTGCTAGTTATATCACCTGGCTCAAAGTTGTTTTCACCTTCAAATCCACCTGGGAACATAGCTCACATACACATTGCTTGTCATTGTGTGATAATTTCCAGACAGGTTTTTAAGGGGTTAAAGACTTTGAGCCAGGGAAAATTCACTTCAATCAGCAATGTTCATTCATCCTTTGATGGGTATAAAAGCATGATTTACATGGCACCGTCATCACATAATACACAAGGACCTCACCAATAATCATGAAAAGTAAAAAACAAATAAAGCTAAAATAAAATTTATATTAGTATTTGTCTACTGTTCTGTGCTGTAAATGTATTTTTGTATGATTTTAATTACGATATTTAAATAATTTTAAATCAAACAAAATGGCTGAATTTGTGCATTGCCCTTTCAGATAAAGAGGAGCCTCGTCTCCATGGCTCGCGCACCCTCAATAACCGCACTGAGCACCCACCTTCTGCTTTCTCAATGTCATGTTTGCCCACACCTATATTATATGTATATATATTCTATAGAATAGCTCATGTATTTTGCGTATGTGTGTAACAAATGCTAGCATGGGCCAAGGTCTTAAAGGGTTGACACTTACACGATAAATTAGCTATAGTGGCAGGTGTCCCACGTCGCGCTTACCTCCTCTGTGTTATGGGATGCAGCAGAGATATGCCAATGATTAGGGATGCAGGTAACTGCCACACAAGTACACATTTGCCATATAAAGCAATATGCATAGCAATTTATTGTTGTAGCAGCATAAATGCGTACTTAATGTGCATTTGTGCAGTTATAAAAAGAAATCACCGTGCATTTTAACCTTTATACCATGAATTAAGTATACATTAGCTATATTGATGTTAGATTTTAAGGTTAGAACTAGGGTTACTGTTGCTGTTTGGGCTAGAGCTAGGATAAAGGTTAAACATCATTAGCATTCATACAAAATGCTTAACATTTTTATACAATGTTACATTGTATACTCAAAGGTTTTGCATTTGTTAATCGATTAATACACCCTCCAAAAAAATGTCCATGCAGAAACCAAAGGCTGCAACTAAATTCTCTGGTGCAACTGGTGTAAACCAAGTAACGTTATTTTATCAGTAATGGTTCCACTTTCTTTGACTACTGACCTATAAACTGATAACAGCTTTGAGCTAAGTAATCACTCAACACTTCTATCCACAATCAATTAATACTGACACACATGAAATGAAATACTAATTTCAAGTTATTAGCACTGGGAGTATGGGAGGATTTTTGGCCATAAAGATGCTACTCATGTTTGGGGAAAGAAGGGAGAAGCATACGGTACAACCCAAAGAACACCATCCCTACAGTTAAACACAATAGAGGGAGTATTATGCTGTGGGGATGCTTCAGTGCATCTAGAACTGGAAATCTGGTCAAGGTGGAAGGAACCATGAAGAAAAAAGTATATGTGAAGATTTTGAATGAAAACCTCAAGCAGTCTGCAGCAAAACTGGGTCTGAGTCGTCGCTTTGTCCTCCAACACGACAATGACCCAAAACATACATCGCTCCTGGTAAAGGACTACCTCCAGAAGACCAAAGTGACGTTATTCATTGCTCCACACAAAACCCTGTCTTAAATCCCACTTAAAACCTGTGGGGTGAACTGAAGACCAAGGTCCATGCCAGAAGACCATAAAATCTGGAGGAGCTTGAGAGAACAATCAATGACAGTGTCACGATCTGTCCATGTCTTCCTGTTGTGCCACGCCCCTTGTTACCCACGTGAGTATGTTTCCCGATTGTTTTCCTGATTGTTCCCAGCTGCCCCGTGTTCCATCCGTGATGTCTGGTGTATTTAGTCTACCCGTGTTTAGTTCCTAGTCGTCGGTTGTTGTATGTAACTGTGATGTCTATCACCTTACATCAGTTTACGGTTCTCCGTGTTGTTCCTGCATTCTGAATCCTGTGTTCCTTTGGAATAAAACGTATTGTTTTCGAACCGCCTGCATCATGGGTCGTCGATCGAGGCTAAACCGTAACAGACAGCAGGCTGTTATCCAGCAAAAAGGACACACAGCTGACTATTAGCATCATGGGGGCTAATAATTTTGACCCTGGTAGTTTTTGTGAAATAATTTTGTTTCTGTATGCAAAGTAAAATAATGTAACCATTCAAAATAAAACTAGGATGTTTGGAAAATCCGTGCTTAAAAATCCTTGTTCTGTACAACAGCACTTGGAAAATACTTTAACAAAAATTAAATCTTTTACAAAGTCTGATCTAGCATGTGCAAATATTAGGACCTTAGTGAAGTGAACTACAATCTATGTACAATACTTCCGATATTTTGTACAATATTTATCATAGAGACTACAATGAGTGACAATGTGCAAGCAATGTTCAGTTGTTGTGCAAATATATAGCAGATCACTTTGTTTTCGCATATCCTCTTCTTGTTTTTGTGTTTTGCACCAATACTTTATTAAATACTATTTTACTTCGTTTATTGCTGTTTTCTGAGTTCGTACATTTGTCAAGACGGCGATCGCACTGTTTCAGAATCGGGATATTTGCATAACCAATCACACCGAAAGCGTTGCAAGTTACGCCCCAAACTACCGTAAGTACCAAAGAAGTACCCCAATCGCTTTGGCACTTTCGGTACTTGACTTTTTGGTACTGGTACTCGGCCGGAAGTCAATGGGAAAGCGAAAGTACCGAAAGTATCAAACTTCGTGCGGTGGAAAAACGCCCAAACACTTATTGATACCGTTTCCTTCCTCTTTCGGTTCAACAAAATGAGAAACCAAAGCATTTACCTGCTTTTTTTAGTATTAGGCCCCAATATGGAGACATCACTAGGCTTCAGTTTACAGGTCCAAAATAACACATTTCTGACCTCACATTTGCATCAAGTGGTACAACCGGCAGCCCCTTCTGAAGGTCTGACATTGCAGTGAGTTCTGTAACTCAAAGTAATGCGTATGGAATATGTATCCACCATGTCTGTATTTACCTGTTGGATGTAACATAATGGAGAGTATTCAGTGTTTCTCTACTTACCAGCTGAGTGTAGAACAGCAGGTATGCGCTGCTTTCCCTCTGTCTCAGCACCACTTCCTCTTCTGATCTTGGTCACTGAAGGACAGCCAGCCATTCTCTTCAGCACTGAATGCATCGCTGATGTAGTGACCTACAAGACAGACAGGCAGGTATGTCTTCTAGGTCACATGACAATTCAGCATCTTTACAAAAAAATCACATTTAGAGCAGCTATAATGTGACAGTGGGTCAGATTATAGTACACACGGGTGACTTCTTATGTAATAAGGTCTTCTTAATAAGCAGGAGCTGTCTGAGGTCTGCGTGTGTGCATATGTATCTTACCAGAGGTAGTGCTGGAGCCAAGGTGGCTGAGAACGCCGACTAGCCGGTATCGCTGTCCGCCTGGCTGCCCCTCACATTCTTCTGCTAACTCTCAGCACTACGGGTGTTTGCTGCTCTGTTACTGTCTCTGGTCCAGCTGTTTCAGGGGGACGGCAATCATAGGAGAAACCAAACACAATGTAATCAGAGGAGAAATAACATTTGTACTGGAGCCATAGATAAAATAAGTGATCTAATCAAAATAATGGAGTATGGTGGCCAACTCTCTTTTGCCCAGTGACAGGTATCTGTCCCAGAACATACCAATATCTTGGCACCAGCTGCCAAGGCCATTATGTGTTTGAGGCCAGTGTACCTGCAGGGAGTGGCAAGTCCACTGTCGGTAAGTTTGAGCAGACGGTATGACTCTCCGTCTCCACCAGACCATCTCCTGCTGCACCATGCCTGCCTAGCATGCTGACATCATCACCTGGTAGTTCTTCAGCTGGCCTGCAGGGCACACATACAATCAGACTGTTGTTTGTGCATATTTGTTTATAAGTACTGTTAAGGGCAGCTGTTAAAAGTATGTCTATTTAACAGAAATTCCCATTTTTTAAAGAATTTACAATGTAATTCACCACAGGAGAAGACTGCTGCTCCTCTACATCAGTCCCAGTAGGGGAGGTTCCAGATGTCAGTGACTTGGAGGAAACAAAAACACATTCCGTTTTAGACAGGGAAGCTGAGATAGAGCTGTACTCTGAGATCACACTGATAATCTCTGATCAATGTACCTCCGGGTCCACAGCGACAAGGCTGGGTCTCTGGCTGCTGGCGAGAGCATTGCTGTCTCCAGAGTCCCAGCCGTCATCGGACACTCGCCTGTCCTCGATTGAGCTAGGAGAGCCAGGACTGCTACCATAAGCAGAGAGTTCAGCCATGATATTGATATTAAGCTAGAGTTCTAAGGAAAATCTGGGCACTAGCTCTCCTCTGCTGTCGACTTCACAGGTTTCGCCCATGGAAACGTGTGACTGAACTTGAACCTCCTCCTACGGGACTTCTTCTGGGTGAGTTGTTCGTCCAGCGTCTCTTCAACAGCGCCGATGTCATGCTGCTGCTTCAGGAAAGATGAATCAGGGAATGGAAATTACCCATTGAATAAAGAGACATTCTGAGTGACAAAAATCATGATTCGTACTTTATACATAATCGCGCAGCTCTACTAATCATTTAACTTTTCTCTTGTAGACATAAGGAGGCAAACAAATAAAAATCGTAACGTTAGCCAAACAAATAAAAACCGTAACGTTAGCCAAACAATAAATCTAAATGCCAAGGTAGGCACAGTACCTACATGCGAGCGTACAGCTGCTGGCGCCCCAATCATGTTTAATAAGTTTGCCGACACATCAAATTAGCTTAGTTTCATCCCACCGATCTAAAACATTGGTTCCTGTCTGTCAGGCTTAATTTCTGTGCATTTTCTGTAAGTACAGTCATTACATAGAGTAGCCCATTTAAATTTTTATGTGTGCAGACCTTTGCAAAAGAATAACAACCATTAATAACCAATACCAATAATAATCATAACAACAATTCATGTTGCTAAATCATGTGTATGTATGAATGAATGAATGAAAACTTGTCTTGCAATATGCATGATTGGTTTCATGATTCCCATTTAACATATTTCACAGCCTGGATGGATGGAAAGAAAGGAAGTATTTTAATTGCTTTTATTTCTGACATTTACATTTTTCTGTTTATTGTCATTGTAGGTGTCAAGAAAGATTTTATACTTTATGTATTTTGTTTTGTCGAATTTTTTGTGTATTGTCTATTCTGTTGTTGCTAAAATAAATGTACTGCCATTTTGTGCCATTTTGGCTATAGCCTACAGTGGGAATTTTTAAAATCTTTTTATCATTTATTTGGGCCTTTTGCCTTCATTCATACTGGGCAGAAGAGTGACTGCAGAGA
>JAODKL010000380.1:0-11502 GCA_026780765.1 Petrocephalus schoutedeni
TTTATTTTTAAATTGTTTTTATTGTCTATGCTCTGTAAGGTGACCTTGGGTATTAGAAAGGCGCCCACAAATAAAATCTATTATTATTATTGTTACTATGTGGGACCAGGGTCTGGAGGGGACAGGTAGAGGTTGAAGAAGTCCCGCGGGACTTAGTTTGGAGAACTTGCACCTGGCACAGTCTGGACAGCTCTCTACAAAAGCTTGCACGTCATGGCACCATCCAGGCCACCAGTAGCGGTGCGAGACAAGGCGTTGGGTAGTGGAGGTTCCTGGATGACCCGTCCCTGGTTGAGACTGGATCCAGCGCAATCATGTTAGTCGATAGGGATGGGAGACATTCCTCAACTCAGGCGGGCATCCCGAAGGTGGAGCCTTGTTTTCTTTATCTATCTGGATGGCCTCCTCTAACCCCCAGGTGATGGAGGAGACGAAGCAGGATGGGCTGAGGATGGGGTAGGTGCGCTCCTCGCTCTCGGGGGGATCAAACTGTCTAGACAGAGCATCAGCTTTTAGGTTCTTCTTACCCGGGAGGTAGCTCACTCAGAGGGTGAAGCGAGAAAACAGTTGTGCCCATCGAGCCTGTCGGCAGGTGAGTCGCTTGGCGGACTGGAGGTATTCCAGGTTCCGGTGGTCTGTTAGTACCACGAAGGGGTGTCGAGCCCCCTCCAACCAGTGCTGCCATTCCTCCAGAGCGAGCTTGATGGCGAGGAGCTCTCAGTCACCCACCTCATAGTTGCATTCCACGGCGGTAAGTTTGCGTGAATAGTAAGCACAGGGGTGATTGCGTCTCGTCTCTGGGTTCCTCTGTATGAGGACCGCCCCCACCCCGGCTTCCGAAGCATCTACCTCTACCTCGAATGGGAGCTCGGGCTGTGGTTGAGCTAGGACAGGAGCCGTGCAGAAGGCTTGTTTCAGGTGGGCGAAAGCTTGTTCTTCTACCGGTGTCCATGGAAGGCGAGTAGGTTTTCCACGGGTGAGGTAAGTGAGGGGCACTGCGATCTGGCTGTAATTCCAGATGAATCTAAGATAAAAATTAGCAAAGCCAAGGAAGCGTTGTAGTTCCTTCAGTGTGCGGGGAGGTGGCCAATCGGTGATGGCTGTGATATTCTGACTGTCCATGGCCACCTCCCCTGGTTCGATTACATACCCCAGGAACTACCTTCATCTGGTGGAATTCACACTTCTCACCCTTGGCGTACAGGTTATGGTCCTGAAGTCTTTGCAGCACTTGTCTCACGTGCTGCACGTGTGCCTGCTTGGATGGTGAATAAATCAGGATGTCGTCTATCACTACAAATCTGTGAAGCATGTCTTGGAACACTCGATTCATAAATCTGGAAAAGACTGGAAAATGGTGGGGCTATTAGCCAATCTATAAGGCATGACGCGATACTCATACTGACCCCTACTGGTGATAAAGGACGTCTTCCACTCGTTGCCCTCACGGATTCTTACCAAATTATAAGCACTGCGTAAGTCCAGTTTGGTGAAAATCACCGCCTCACGAAGCTGTTCCAGTGCAGAAGGGATCAATGAAAGGGGTTCCCCTCTTTTGACTGAAATGGCATTCAGAGCTCGGTAGTCCACCACAGGTTGAAGACCCCCGTCCTTTTTCTTAATAAAGAAGAAGCCAGCTGTTGCAGGGGAGGTGGAGGGCTGGATTATGCCCTGTTTGAGTCCCTCTTGGATGTATGTCTCTAAGGATTCCTGCTCCTGTAAGGCGACGGGATACAATCTACCTCAGGGTAAAGGGGCTCCTTCCAGCAGATCTATGGACCAATCGCAATCACGGTGGGGAGGAAGGCTGAAAGCCTTCTCCTTACTAAAGACGTCCTTGTAATCTTGGTACTCCTCAGGGATGAGGTCCAGGTTCTCTGGTTCTGGACTCTCCCCCCCCTGTAGCCTTACATGGGAGAGACATGCAATCTTACAGACATCGATCAGACCAGGCCATAACCTCCCCTGTCTGCCACTCCAAGTGACGGTTATGCTTTCTCAGCCAGGGGAGTCCTAGAATCAGTGGATCCTTAGCCTGGGCTAGTACAAACACCTCCATCCATTCTGTATGCAGGGCTCCTACCTGCATCACAAAGTGGTGAGTGCGATGACGGATAGTTCCCTCCACCAGACATTCACCCATCACTCCTTGTACCATGATGGGGTATGCTAGCTTACGGAGGGGAAGTTGCAGCTGATGGACCAGGTTATCGTCTATGAAGTTCCCAGCTGCCCCGCTATCACCCCACAAGTACAGGTACCACGAATTGAGATAGAGAGGGAATAGAAAATGCAGATACACCTACCGGGATACTTGGCTCGTTACGGTGGGGCCGAACTGGGCAGGAAGCCATGACATGGCCAGCACCCCCACAATACATACATAAGCCCCATTCGGTTCTTCTTTGTTGCTCCGCGGAGGTAAGAGGAGATCGGCCGACCTGCATGGGCTCCGTGGTGTCGATTCCCAGACCGGCCGATCCCTCACCGTATTATCCAGTCACACGGCTTGACGCACTAACTCCTCGAAGGAAGGGGCCTCCCCTTTGGCAGAAAGCTCGTCCTGTAACTCGGGGTCAAGAGCACGCAGGAAGATCGTTTGCAGGCAGTCATCGGGCCATCGGAGAGCCGCTGCGATGGTGCGGAACTCCAGCAAGAAGTCGGCTGCAGTTCGGTTACCCTGACGGCACTCCTATATACCTTATAAATGCATTTATATAGTAACAATAGCAAATAGTGATAGTGTATTACTCAGTGACATTTTTATGGTCATTGCAGCATGGCTACTAGCACACACTATAGCAGTCCATTGTTTTCCGGTCCAGCGAGGATGGGCATATGGGATTGCAAATCGGGATGCTAGTGTCCCATCATATCCAAATAAGGATGTATTTTGTAACAGTATGACATACTGTATATGCTCCAATAGAGGCCCCTGGCGTTTATTTGCAAAACTAGCTTATACTCTTGGCACTTAATTGAGACCGCCTGCTATTAGAGACCGGACATTATTAACAAAAACCTTCAGATCTTTTTGCCCTGAGGTGGAGTAGCTCTTGTCAGTGCGTGCTATTTGCTGACATGTAAACGGTAAACACGGATGCATTATGCTGTAATAACCTGCCACAGAACAGGCTAAGTCACTTCTAAATTGTCTTCTGACGCTTGCTGACAGCTTGCTGCTGTTTCTCGTTTTGGTGGTAAGTTTAAAAATGAAAAAAAAGAACAACAAGCGCATGTGTTTTTGTGAAATTATATATTTTTCCTTTTTTCCTTACAGGTATGTTACATTGTGATAAAATTGTGACCAGATTATTACACATGTCTATAAAGATACAGACGCTTACAATGTACGCCAGTAAGCAAATATCAAAGACCTGGCTAGTGTTAGAGACTGGCTACTATTTGGCCACGGCCCCTCTGAAGCCTGGCGCTTATTAGAGACCGGCAACAATAAGAGACTCAGTGTTTATTGGAGCATATTCGGTATCTTGGGTCAAAAAAAGTACTCGATACATTTTTTGAATAAATAGTCATAAAAAAGAAATTTGAAGCTATTTTGGATTTTTTTAGTTAATTGTTAAAGATTAAAAGTATGAGGCATACCTCAAAAGACAGAGTCAAAACTGCGTCAAATAATACAAAAAAATAAAATAAATAAAAAGTAATTTCTCCCTGAGGTATGCATCTAAGGGTTAAATATGACTGTTTCATTATTAGGGATTTTAAGTGCCTTGAAAGAGGGTGGCATAGTGCCTCAGTGGGTAGCACTAAAGTCTCACACTTTCATCGTAGGATGGTTTGAATTCCACCCCTGCTGTGTGTGGACCTTCCATGTTCTTCCTGTTTCATGCATTTCTTTGGTTTAATTTTTCTTTCCAAGGGAATGCAGCTAGGATTAACTGTTGTATTGAAATTGCCCAATTGCTCAATTGTCTCAAAAATTATCAAAAAAAGTAATAAAGTACTAAAAGAATTATGTTGGGCTCTTAAGACCAACATTTTGTAGTCAGTAAGCATAGTAGATAAACAGCTTAATTTAAAATATGATTATATCATCATAAAATATGATACAACTTGATTAAAATATGATCAAATATGATTTGAATTGTATTGTTTAAGGAATACAAGCAAGTAAGGAGACAAGCAAGCAAAACATTTGCAATACAAAGGCTGGGACAGTATCAAACATGAGATAGAAGCCAACAAAGGCAAACAAATCCAATTGTGTTCCAAATCTGTAGTCCAAACACAGGCACTTCAGTCCGACAAGTTATCCGACTAAGCAAGATATCTGGCTTCATAATTCAGGCCAGCATCATAAGCTGTATAAAGGAGCCTTCGAAATGGGACAGCCTTGCCACATCACTGTGACAGATTCCACATTAATATGCATCCTTAGGTGGCTGCAGCCCCAATTCATATGGTGGTACCCACAATACTTCACAAGGAAAAAAAGTGCTTTTAATCTGTGCCAGTTGATTATCTTTGTGAGTTTCAGGTGTGTCTAGTATTCAGGCGAGGCTGGCCGTGGCAGGCTGGATGCTTAGCTTGGTGCAGGCATGACAGGCAGGAGAGCAGAGTATGACAATATGATATTTTTTCCCTTGTAAGATATAAGTTCTGTCTATCAAATATTCCCAGATGAAATTCTTGGCTCTGGGCAATTTGGCATAGTACATGGAGGTAATGTATTTACATTTTACTCTTGTACTGTAAAACAAAAAATACCCAAAGTATAAAAAGTGTAAGCAAAAGCAATATAAAACAAAGGAAATTAAATGGCAGTATTCAGTAACACAAGGAACAAAAGTGAAATTGTTGCATTTCAGTTTTCTAACTGGTCGTAAGCAATACAGAACTGTCTTCTTACAATTCATTTCACTTAGTACAGTTACTAATGAAATGGAGTTCTTGTTTAGAGATGATTAAATAGTAAAGTCAAAAATGACTTGTATTCTTTTTTGTGACAATGACAAAAAAAACATTAACCTTAGTCTTGCATTGCACCTAACTTCTCTGAAAATGTATTAGACATGGAGATTACCAATTACATCCAATTCTTCTTACAGGAGAGCATAGAAAGACTGGAAGAGATGTAGCTATTACGATTCCCCACAAAGCAAGAGAGCCAACTGCGCAATGAAGTTGCAGTTGTACAGGTACAAATGCATGTAGAATTGCTTGTGCAATATACAGTATATATATATACTGCATGTTCTCCCTGTGCCGTTGTGGGGTTTCCTCCGGGTACTCCGGTTTCCCCCCGCAGTCCAAAAACATGCTGAGGTTAATTGGAGTTCCTAAATTGCCCGTAGGTGTGCAAGTGTGAGTGAATGGTGTGTGAGTGTGCCCTGCGATGGGCTGGCCCCCCATCCTGGGTTGTTTCCCGCCTCGTGCCCGCAGCTTCCGGGATAGGCTCTGGACCCTCCGCGACCCCGATCGGGAAAAAGCGGGTTGGAAAATGGATGGATGGATATATATATATATATATATATATATATATATATATACAGTATTGTGAAAAAAGCTTGGGCAGCCAAAGAAAATGATGTACAAATGATTTTCATGTTGGTGTAGAATTATTGTATTATATCCATCAATGCTTGCCAGCTTAATGATTTCAAAACCTCTCCTAAAATCACTGCAGTATTTACAGCAACCATTAAATACACCCATGTATTTTTTTACTTGACCACTAACACACGTTCTATGGCTAATCAATACCTCACTGACTTTTGTTAGCTAATTAAATTAATGAATTAAGTGACCTGGTAGTGAAAATTACCAAATACATGGAATCGCTGAGGTGCCCCTGAGGAGAGGTTTGGGAACTGAAGTGGTGTTCATCTAATCATCTAGCAAGGCATCCGTAATTTTTTGGAGAATGTAAGACATTCTTGTTAACTTTTATTGTGTTACTTTAAATTTGCATATGTTCTAATGTTAAATTGTTTTTTTCTGAGCAAATATGCATGTACCTACCCAGCTAAATTGCATTAAACATTTCTTTGATGATCCAAGACTTTTGCACTGTACTATATATACAGCACAGCCAACGGTTGACTTACATCCTATTGAGTACTGTCCTGTCGCATAATGTGTGATTATATAAAATAGAATTTATCATGAGATGTCCAAAGCAGATGTACTGGACGTTAGTGTGGACGTCTTTTACCACGTGTGCAGCTTGCAGCAAGAACCAGGACAAAACTATTGTGCTGCCACTATTCAGGTTTAGTTAAATGTGTGTGATATTGTATGTTATACCGTATATGTGTCCTCTTTCCAATAAAAAGTTCAGATTGACATGTCCCCATTCCCGGGAAAAACCAGGATGTAAGTCAATTGTATAATTATATAATGTTTGTCATTAATGAAAACTATAATTAAAATAATTGAAGAAAATCAGAGAATCAAAACCAGAGAATATTGATATGCTATAATATGTTATGAGTTGACTCATATACTCCCCTTTGTGTTAATTGTACATTAACTAGAGGGGCGGATAAGTGTAAATATTCATGATAAGTTTCATTAGATGTGATCAATTGCAATTAATCTCAGAAATATATATACACACACACACACACACACAGATGCACACATATAGACTCTTTATGAATATTCCAGTATTATTACTGTGTAACAAACCCCACACCTGCCGCACAGCCAACGAGCAGAGTCGTTAACAGAAACAACAAAAAAACAAAGGGAAGGGACCACCACCAAGGGTCTGTCCTTACAGTACTGTATTTGCTCTTACAGGCCCCCCCCCCCCCCCCCCCCCCCCCCCCCCCCCCCCCCCCCCCCCCCCCCCACACCTGGCCACCCGCTTACACCCAAAGTCCCGCCACCGCGATCTCTCCCCCCGAGCGCCAGTCATTAGTCCATCCCAGGTTCCGCTGTGGTAATTCCGCCGTGGATCAGATAGAGATCTTCGCGATTTCGGCGTCCACCACCTGCTGCTTGTGGACAGGAATTGGGTAAGCTTTCTTACGTATGGGTACCTCGTCGCTGGTATGAATGCTGTGTGTTATCCTCGGGGTGTGGCCGATCGCGTCGGCACAGACCGTGGACCAGCTGAACAGCAGCTCCTGTAACTGCAGCCGGTAGCAGTCGGACAGGTCGGCGTTACTCACCAGCGTATCAATGGCATCTTTAGTTGAGTCAGGTAGCTGGTGCAGGGGTTTGGCAACATGCAGTGTGATCAAGCCCGTAGCAGGTGGGTCACCCAAAGGAAAAGCCTCCCCATAACGACTGGGAGTGGTGAAATGGCGCCTGCCAAAATCCACTTGCCCTCCTGTCTCCTCCAAAAAATCCAGCCCCAGAATGCAAGGGAAGGTAAGGTCGCTATCCTTCATTATAAAAAAGCGTGCTAGTGTGTTGATGTCACGCAGTTTGCACTGAAGGTGCGCTTTCCCCAACACAGTCTGGACCAGTCCGTTGGCTAAGGAGAAGGTCTGCCCCCTCACGGACTGCCAGCCCTGCGAGCCTTTCTTTATTCTATTCCACAACTCTTCGGTGAATAGGGAGAAGGTGCTGCCCGTGTCTATAATGGTGTTGCAGGCTACGCCCTGCAAGCTTATGGGAAGGGTGAGAAGGGAAGGGTACGCCTGCATAACTCCAGTATCCCCTTGCTGCACTGAAATCCCTCTCTATCAACGTCCCTACCCTCATCAGCTCCTCTACTGTGGACACGGTGCTGCGCATCAGGCAGGCAACGCGGGGATTACAGTTACGGAGAGTCGCTTGTACGATCTCCCTCTCCGTCATCTGTGGCTTCCACCGGAGACACAGAGCGTGGGACTGGAACGCGAAGTCCCGGATGCTGTTGTCCGGCATCTGCGTGTGCTCCCGCATACGCTGCTCCGCTTCGATGTCAAGGTCCTCCGTAAGGAAGGCTCGGAGTAGCGCCATGTTGAACGTGCCCCAGTTCCTAATACGGGCTCGCTCTGCGATCCACCAGTATTTTGCCGTTCGTGACAGCTCGGATGGCAGCAATGCGAGGATCTCGCCATTTGCCAGAGGATGTATTGCTAGGTATTCTTCGCATAGCGCAATGAAGTTAATGGGGTGTTCCTCGTCAGTCCCGATGAAGCGGGGAAAGTCCAGTTTCACCGGCGGCTTGAAGGGAGGGCTGTGTGTGCAGCTACCAGAAAACGGTGACGGATAGCCCACCCTTGGGAAAGGAGTGGAGACGACGGCCGGCTGCGCGCTTATCATCGCTTTTAGCCATGAGTCGCGTCGCTTCATACAGTCTAACATGGCGTCTAGCTCGTTCATGCGAGTCGCGAGCACCAGGGAGATAAGGCTCTGGTCGTCCTCTTCAGGCAGTTGAGGTGGGGGTAGGAGCTCACCCTCACTGGCGGTGGCAGCAGGAGCTACCAGGTGGTCAGCCGGCGAATCCCCCTGCTCGCCCGCCGCTTCCTCTTCATCGAGGTAGAGGTGGCTGAAGGTGTGGATGAGATCATGGATCGGCTCTCGCCCCATTACGAACGGCCCCGCAGTGAAGTCGGGTGAAGATGGGCCACAGACTCCCCCTCAACCCCTGCGTCGGACTCGGACATGGCCATCGGACCTCAGTTTATATGAGTATATGTATAGCGATGGAGATACTCGGGTATAGATGGGTGTACAGAGGGGAATGGCACCGTTCGCACAACAAGGCAATAAACGCGGTGGAGTTATTACAGGCGTACGGCTGAATGGCTAGGCTAGGCTAGGCTAAGCTCCACCCCCACCAGAGGTCCCTGTTCGGGCACCACTGTAACAAACCCCGAACCTGCCGCACAGCCAACGAGCGGAGTCATTAACAGAAACAACAAAAAAACAAAGGGAAGGGACCACCACAGAGTGTCTGCTCTTACAGTACTGTATTTGCTCTTACAGCCCACAACCCCCCCCCCACACCCGGCCTCCTGCTTACATCCAAAGTCCCGCCACTGCGATCTCTCCCCCTGATCGCCAGTCATTAGTCCATCCCAGGTTCTGGTGTGGTAATTCCGCCGCGGATCGGATAGAGTACAGCGTCCTGCTCTGGTCCCGTATTCCGCCCGGTGCCCTGCGGAACAACACAAACCGCCAGTACCCGGATCCACCCAAAACACCCAACGTGCTTCACTTGGACATGCCCACCTGTCCTGTCCACCTGCTATCACATGCCAGCCTAGCCAGTTCACGCCCTTTTATCCCTCAGCGCCCTCGCCTGGCCGGGAGGAGCCAGCAGCCAATATAGATGTGAGCGGTGTTCCATAACGTCGTCACAACTGTGGTAAAGTAATTAAAATATACATTAATTTACATGAATCTCCAAATATCCTATTTTACAAAATGGACTTTTAAGACAAAAATTTGAAAAAAGACAACGTGAAATTGATCAACTATAGCAGGGGAGTCAAACTCCAGTCCTGGAGGGCCGGAGGCCAGCACATTTTTGGGTTTACCCTCGTTTAATACACCTGATTCAATTCCTCGCAGCTCCTTGTGCTAATTATCACACAGCTCTTAAGCTCAATTAATTGTGGTGGAACAGGGAAACAACTAAACTACACAGGGCACCGGCCCTCCAGGACTGGAGTTTGACACCCCTGAAATATAGTACTTGAATGCTGTCAAATGAGCAGTCTGAGTTTCTGTTAATGTGCCGTGTGTGTTTCAAGTGCCAGCCTAAGGCCCTGAAAATAATTCAAAAGTTTTTCTATAGTTCAATGCAAATGTTTTATTTCAGCTTCTTACTTGCTTTGATGTTTCTTTGTTGAATAACCTGAGATAAAGATTTAATGCCTAAATTAAACAATGGCCATCAATTAATACAGAGTGCTCACAGAAAGTACTGTGATGCTTACTTAATTCATTAAAAAATTGCTAATTTATTGGTTTTGTAACAAAAATCATTACTTCATTCGTTTACAAAAAATATTTATATCACATTAGAAACAACCAGAAGTTTTTAGGTAAAACATTCATTTCAAGCACTAATAAACTGAAACCCAAATTATAGTTTTTAAAGAGCTGTTCTTAAACAATTAAAACAATTCATTAACAAGCATCACTGGGTCCTTTTTAATTAGTAACACCTTTGCAATAACATAAAACACCAAACATTTGTGTTTAGTATCCCTTTCTGAGCAAATGCAAATATCAGAGCCAATTACAATTAATGACAAAATGGTAAGAACAGAACTGAATGAGTCAGTCAAGAATATTAGGGCACTGAAAATGAAAGTGGAAGATACAGTACGTGCAGATATGTTAAGATTTTGTTATGAAACCGGTAAATTTGCAGCCTTATTGCAGAATTAAGCAAGCATCCCAAGACTTTCTGTGAGCACTGTAGATGTGACTCACCTTTGCCACTTCTATATATGCAGAACCTTCACCATCCTGGGGTGGTCAACCTCGAATGCATGTTTGAGACACTGGAGCGAGTGTTTGTCTTCATGGAGAAGCTCCTTGGAGACATGCTGGAGATGATTCTATCAAGTGAGAAAGGGAGGCTGCCAGAACGCATCACCAAGTTTCTTATTACCCAGGTAAGGGTATAAGCATATTACATATTTCAAAAATTGTTGAATATCCTTTGTTAGGTTGGATTCATAATTTAAAAATTATGATTAATATGTCCCATCAGTTTTATTATATTATTGCCAAACAATGATAGCTGTGAGGCAATTACAAAATTAAGAAGTAAAAATCAGGTCTCCATTTTTGTTTGTTTTAGATCCTTGTAGCACTTCGTCATCTTCATTTCAAGAACATTGTGCACTGTGACTTAAACCCTTTCCACAAGTAAATCATGCATGGCACAAATGTATTTCTAATATAGGTGGCCTTTATGCATATCTGGTTACGGTACCTGAAGCTAAAACTATTTGGTAATGTGGTAAAGCATGTTATATTGTTGATCAGTAATCATTAGTTTTCACTGTAAAACGTCCATAGCTAGTTTCTTTATTGGTAACAATTACAAAGTGCAGAGGACACTATTTTAGCATACCTGTCAACAAAAACAAATCTGATGTATAATATCATTTATATATCCACATTTTAATGATACAGGATTGCTAACTGTCATGCATCTGACGTGACACTCATGCTTTCAGACTCTCATGCTCGCGCAAGTAATCTTACAGCAAATCTATTTATATTTTTCCAATATAAACCTACAATTAGCTACATTAAAAGCTTTGGAGAAGTTTGCAAACCATACAGACTATTTACAAGGTAATAAAGCTGTTACATACATGTAAATATGTGTGCATTTGTGTGCATCTCGTGCCAGCCAGCTGACCAAAGTTGGCAACCCTGATGCTATAATAATGCAGTGATTTTGTCTTTTAAATCAAGATTTGTACTTTAATGTACAATCACCGGCCACTTTATTAGGCAAACCTGTCCAACTGCTCATTGACGCAAATTACTGATCAGCCAATCACATGGTGGCAACCCAATGCATTTAGGCATGTTGACATGGTCAAGACGAACCGCTGCAGTTCAAAC
>JAODKL010000381.1:0-11484 GCA_026780765.1 Petrocephalus schoutedeni
GGCAATCGGCAGATCATGATCTTGGTGATCGGTAATTGGTGATCGGCCCCAAAAATGCTGATCGGAGCATCTCTAGTATTTTTCAAACGGGCGTTTGAAGGACTCTCCCTCCATACCTACACAGCCATCTTGAGTGTGTGGTTTGTACAGTCAATACTGGCAAACAGATGCAAGTCGTAGGTGTCATAGCTGTTGTAGCATATTATGTAAATTAGCTTCATGTTTACATACTGAGACCTCGAGAGCACAGCATGACATTCGCTATTAGGAGTCATTGCCAAAACACCAGAATCAGGTTTTAAAATAAACAAGTCGTGAAAGAATTTAGTGTTAACACTCAAATAATGCTTATAATAATGCTGGCATAGTATTCTAGCTAAATGGTGAACAACAGCAACAACAGACAGTAAATATTTCAAGGACAGTGTTCCTGTTTCCCAGCAGATAACTGTGGATTTCAACCGAAA
Organism: Petrocephalus schoutedeni; assembly: GCA_026780765.1. Classification (NCBI taxonomy): domain Eukaryota; kingdom Metazoa; phylum Chordata; class Actinopteri; order Osteoglossiformes; family Mormyridae; genus Petrocephalus; species Petrocephalus schoutedeni. The sequence goes on from JAODKL010000381.1 coordinate 468, forward strand.
ATGGTACAGTCCGTGCACAAGTATGAAAGATGCTCAGTTGTGGAAAGTGTATCAGAAGGAATGGCAGAAACTAGGGTTAAAGTCATGTTCCCCAGACCAAATGCCAGCAATCCTACAATCCATTACTCCAGCTCAAATATTGTACAAGCAGATATGAATTTTATATTATTGTTGTGGCAGGTCTGGTCCTGAGAGGTATAGGTAGGTATAGGTATAGGTGAGGTATAGGACATACCTACACATATTTCTGAAAGTCAATTTCTAATGGGAAGAGTATTAAATTATTTTCTTGCCTATATGGAAACAGCCACAATTTGCACCCATAATACAATGCCCACAGTCTCAATGAATGGTCTTATGCATGACATACACAAGCTGTCAGCATGGATAACTTAAGGTGTGACAATCATTGCCCTTCCAGGAGTCAAGTAATCCCTAAGGGTGAGGGGAATACTAATCAGGAAGGAACCCATTTTGAAGTACAAGACAAGCCACTCAGCATTGTCAAGAAGCTTACAGGTGCACATTTCCTGGACAAAATGTCACTCTGAAAGCCAAAAAAAGGCAAGTCATTACAGGGGCCACATCATTCCATCCGTTTTCTGTTCTTTGTTTCACTTAAGCCATGAGTCTGCATAAACACCATGTAAACATTTAAAGCCTAGAAAGAGCTAAAGTACAGGATGTTCATAAGCCAAGCAATTCCAAGCATGTTTTACCTTAAGCACAAAGTGATGGTCACGGCTTTAATGAAAATGAGTTACAGTGACATTCCATGAGAAAAACCAAATAAACTTGAGAGTGTACTGCTTGTTCCCCTGCAGCCCTTTCACAAAATCAGTTTTTTAGATTATGCATCCATCCATTTTATACAAGTCTGAAAAGAAGTTTTAAGAGTTGTTGTAATATTAGCTTAAAAACTTTTGTGCCAGGACCACCTTACGGTGAAAACTGCATGTGTGAGGCAAACGATAAAACTGCTTGAAAATCTTCAAGTGTGCAACAACAGCATTAGAGTGGTGATCAGGGAGCTAAAATTAAACGACAAGCAGTTGGCAAAAATATTCTCACCTAAAGCACTTGAAGGCCTACAGAGCAAAGTGGCATTCAGAAAAGGACGCAATATTAGTGTATTAGGCGAGGGCAGTGGCTCACACTAACAGAGGGCTGAAGATTTCTGCAGCTAAATGAACAATTACAATCAATGAGCAAAGAGCCGTGAAGCCTGTTTTCTTCCCGTCCCTCTATCACTGTGGGTGATCTCAGAAGTGAGTAGCATGAAACGGCAGGAAATGGGAGGATAGCAAATGATTGCACATATGTGCAAACAGCACGCTCACTCAGGAGCCGCGTAAGCCTTCTCCCAGAGATGGGAGAATGAAAAACACTCACTAGATTACACCAGACTAAGATTAAGTGAAAACAACACACACTACTAAAACATCAATAGATGAATAAAATGCAATAGATCATGACTCAATTAAACTGTGATCTAAAATTCATTGATTTAATTTCAGCCAGAAAACAGAGGAGACTCAGAAGAGGACTGCATATGGAGGGCCTGTGATCAGGATAACCTCTTGCTCCAGGCCTTTATTCATCCAGCCAGGCTTAAATATTTTCACAATAATGACTGACACTAATGGTGCTCTTGGATGATAACATTTTTTTCTGATGTAACTGTGGGGCATATATGGTGCATCTCTGAGTGACTTTAAATTCACCAGTTTGACTGGAATTAAAATCCCACTAAATGCTAAATAATACAGTGGGTGCAATAACCTAGACTGCAAGACAGTGTAGTACAACTTAATAAAACCATAGCCTATAAAGTCAAGTACCAAAAGTGCCAAACCAGTTGGGGTACTTCGGTATTTTGGGGCGCAACTTGAAACGCTTTCGCTGTCGATTGGTTATGCAAATATCCCTATTCTGAAACAATGCAATCGCTGTCTTGGCAAAACTTTCCGAACTCAGAAAACAGCAATAAACGAAGTAAAAATAATAATTGCAATCTGGTCAGAAGAACATCTGTACAACAAGATCTGGATGGTATAACAAGAAATTTAAAAAGCATTTTATTTAATATACTACTGCAGCATGGTATTCTTCAGATATAGCGATGTGATTGTTGTAATAAATATTGGGGTATTTATAAGTTGGTTAGCATAAAATTAAAAAATTTGTTAAATTTCTCAAACCTGTCTAGGAGTGATTTAAATAGCAAGGGTGAGAATGATTATAAGTCTCGGAGAACGCATGCAGTGCCCAAGCAAAAGCAGCAGAGGTAAAACTTTAAACTGATTTTTAAAACATATACTGGATATAAATATAATATATACAAGGAATAATCATTAAGCATTAGCTAAGCCTTTTCCCTATGCCAAAGTAAAAATGTTTTAGCAAAACATTAACGCCCTGCACCGTCCATAATGTCTGTATAAAAATGAAAGTAAGAAAAACTATGATCTTAATGCAACTCACTAGCGATGGAAGAACTGCATGTGCATGACATGCAATGTTAAATTTAATATCCAACATCATCCAGCTGTATACTACAGCTATTTTTCAAATTCAGTACAAAATCAACAAAGGTACAAAATACCCCGCCTAAGGTTTTGCTTTTATTCAGCGCCGGTACCAGTTTTTACAGCAGTGGAAAACCAACAGCAAGAAAAGTACCAAACTGGTCTGACGTTGTTACTCATGGGCGGTTACTGATGATGTCATTTGGCGCCGGTACCAGCCAGTAGAAAACCAACACAAAGGAAGTACCGAAAGTATTGCTGCGGTGGAAAAACCCCCAAAAAGACCGTGTAACAGAGAGGAAGTTGACTTGTAACACCCAAAGGACAGGGTAATCAAGCACTACACAGTGCACAAAAAATTTGGAAGTTGCATGTACCCAGATGAAAAGCTCTGGTTTTAATAACCTATCTAGCTTTTTTGTCTATTTTAAGAAGAAAACTCAAGGTAAATCAGTGAATATGGGAATTCAATCTTTTCAAACCGAATTGCTATATTAGGTGCTTTCACACTGAAGCTGTGTGCTAGAATCTGGTCCCTGGTTACAAGTTCCGGGGCTGTCTTAACCAGGAACATTTTACACTGCATGACAGAATTGGAACCTTTATGCTAAATAAGCATAGCAGATGAAAAAGCTTGTAGGTTAAACTTCAAACATAACTGGAAACTACATCACCACCCCAAAACAATGGAGGAAGAACAGGTTGTTTTGTTATTTAGGTATGGAGCAGATTATTTATATTTTATTCATATGACCCGTGACATACCTATAATTCATTATTAAAAAGACAGCAGATCAAACTTTCAGTTTCAAAGAAATAAGTGCTGGCAAGAATCACCGCCGGCTATAAAATACAAAACTATATTTATTATCGATTAAATATTCCATTGCAGAAATCTGGAGACACGTAATAAAAAATGTGTTTTCATTAAATGTAACCAAGGTACAAAAATAATGCTGTTCAATTTCGGCTTTGCCCATTATACCCATTTTCCCCACACTTCAGTGTAACTTCCAAGTAACAGCTGCAGTGCTTGTGGTCAATCAATCACATTTTTAGACCACATTTGAAGGAGGCTTCAAAATGGTACAGCCTTGCCACACCTGTGTGATGCATTTGGTCTTGAATTCGATGTATAGCCCCAGTCTGGAGTAGGTACTAAAAACTGCCTCTGAGGAACTACAATCCTGCGGTGTGAATGCGACAAAAGTTCCTGGTTCTGGAAAAAGGTTCTGACTCCTGAAATAAGTTCCCATGATGAAAAAACGCCCACTGACATAACCATAAGAAGCAGTATTGCCAAAGCACACCTGAAGAATAAAAAAACATACATATGCGCTATAAATGGGGTAAGGAAAAAAAAAAATCATAAAAAAGAAAAAATTCTCATTTGTCATGTATTCTAATAATATCTACATAAATTTGTATTGTTCAGATACAACAAACAGCACAGTCAGTGTAGGCAGCGATGGTTATGATGAACGGCTGTAGCCAGCTGAGCCACGATCCACTGGAGAGAGCGGCATTTGTGTGTGTGTGTGTGTGTGTGTGTGTGTGTGTGTGTGTGTGTGTGTGTGAGTGAGTGAGTGAGTGAGTGAGTGAGTGAGTGAGAGAGATTTATGTAATCATATATCCATCTCTCCATTTTCTGAAACCACTTTTCTATTCAGCATTGTGGTGGTCCGGAGCTTATTCTGGAGGCTGCAGGGGCAAGGCAGGGAATAACCAAGAATTTAGATCTTGTGAAATGGGATATCATCTGGGATTATGAATACTGTAATAAAACAATTGTGTCTTCATGATCCTAAAGGTGAGATGTGAAAAATTACCCAAAAATAGTGATTTATGGTAAATACAATGCCAATCAGTAGTGCAGCAAGGGGGATCTCCAGCAAGTAGCAGACCTCCACCACTAGAGTACCAGCAGTCCATTTAAGTAACCAGCAGTGTCACAGCAGACATTCCTGGAGTAATAGTAGAAGTTTCCAAGCTCATGAAATGATTTCATTTAATTGAATTTAAGCATAAAAGGTCAAGTTTACAATGGTAATACAAGGGTTCAAAATAGGGGTTGACCGATTATCGGTGCCGATATTTAGCGTTATGGTTATCGGCCATTCTTTTCCACCAATAAAATAAGAATATTTTTAAACACTGCCTTGTTTCAAACACGCCTTTCACTGGCTGTTCTTGCCACTCTAGAGCAATGCCACGCACACCACACCATCTGATTTGTTAAGCACCACAAATCCAGCAAATCTACATAGAAAGAAGGCGGCACAAAGTCAAGTACTGCTGGGTACAGAGCTCAAGGGGTGTGGAATCTCTAAGGAAACTTCAAGGGCCATTTCCACTAAAAATTCTAGAACGCTGTGCACTAGTTGGCCGAAGGCACTAAAGCTAACGGACTGGGCTTCAGCAGAGTTATTCTTGAAGGAAAGGTAGTATATATTGGTAAAGGTGCAATGAATCGCAATCTTCAACACAGAATTTGCAAAAGCACTACATTATAATGTCTTTAGATTAGGGCTGAACAACTTTAAGAAAATATCTAACTGCAATTTATCTGACATACTGCGATTTTTTTTTTTTAAACTCAGTTCAGTAGTGGCATGTACACTAATAACCATTTCTAAACAATCTGAACTTTTTATCGATCATATGATTTCGTGTGATTGCTGTTACCAGATTATGCAGTGTTCTTTTCAACCCAATTTATTTACTATAAATAAAACAGCTTAAAAATTGGTTTATAGTAACTGCCAAAAATGTTCCCATTGCTAGTTAACATGGTGGAGTGATTGAATTTTTACAGGCACATTTTACGTGTCGTGTTTACAAAATGCATTTGACCACTTTTTTTTTTTTTTACCTATAGCAAAGTAAATGTTTCCGTTAAGTTCTATGTACACAAAGGTAAAATTAGCAGAATGAGCACAAGACTGACACGCGAGGAGCATGGCACTTCTGATTGGTTAGACTGTCACACAAGGAGGACGGCATGAATTTATAAATCTGTGAAAAAAATTTGTGAATTTGTGGTTTCTCATGGCATTTTTAAACCCTGGGTCAGACGTGCTGTATAATGCATATCCTAAATCGCAGCCTTTGCGATTCACCAATTGTGTTATTTCAAATCACAATTTCGATTTGAAATCAATAAATCGTTTGGTGTGACTTTAGATCCATTATTAATGCGTTCATTGATTTAGACAATTATAGCCTACAGTTTATGTGAAGAAACAACAGCATATCTTCAAGTAGAAATTACAGCCATAATTGGTGCCAGTGTAACTAAAACGTATGGAAAATTCACTATTTGGTAAATGTAACTAGAGCTGCCACTAAAGACTAATTTTTCTATCTACACATCTATAGACTATTTTGCCGATTGGTTGATCAACCTAAATGATAAATTTCCATCCAGAAAATCAAACTGACAGTTTAATTTAAGTCAAAAATTTATTTTGACAACAGCAAACTGCATGTTATTGGAATTTCGATAACTTACGCCTACAATCAGTATTGCCATTTCCTATAAGAAGTAGCTGAACTGTACCTTGACTGCTGCTAAATGGCATCATATGCTAATTTGCATGTTGATGATGTCATCATGTTGCATTCACATTCAGCCAAGTGCCACCACATTGTGTTCACTTTTCGCATACTCTGTATCCAATACTCAAATAGGCTAGAAAGATCTGTGTTAATGTACTTGTCCCGCAGAGGAATTCTGTTGGTTGAACGATAACTTGCTTTGTGAGAACAAGCAAGAAAGGTTTTTGATCAGTCAGTCGATTTGACATTGGCATACTGCAAGCACATGCGCAGATCATTCATTCATCAGCTCAGCAGCTGAACTGCCCAGGGATCACTCCCTCTGGGAGGCAAGGCCAGGCATAGCAGCAGGGAGCTCAGCTCACTTCCATATTGACAACAAGGTTGTATAGAAAGCAGCTAAAGGTTTGTCAAAAATGTCGTTAGATTTATTTTAGGCATTTTTTGAAAAGAAAAAAAAAAAAGTTGCTAGATGTAGCGACAATCGCTACGTTTACATTTACAGCATTTCGCAGACATAAAAGTGCTTTAAGACTCCATAATGAATTTTTCCTGATACTGGCTCAATAAAACCCAGGCTGTGACTACCATCTGTCCAATACTTTGCTGTGAAAATACAGGTTTTTTTTGGCAACACTACCCACAATTAGATAAGCAGAATAGTAATAGAATAAAATATTAAGAATATGAGTATTGTGATGCCCAGAAGTTGGTAATATGTATAAATTTGGCGTATCCTTATATTTTATTAAATTCGGTTAGTGGAGCGCATCGCAAGCTACTGTTTTGATAAAATACAGAAGTGGTAAGTACTGAAGTCACGGTGAAGACAGGGACAGCTCAACACCCACATCATCTTTTAAGAGAGGAGATATTGTAGTTATTGTAGTTGTGCCTGTTATCGATTCAGTTTTAGTTTACGGTAATAACACTAGTCCAAACAAGCCCAATGCACACAACCACACCGGCACCATCGGTCAATGTAGAATAAGCTCAGATTTCAGTCTAAACATTTCCTCAGACGCTTATCCAGTGGAAATCCTTTTTTTTAAATCATTTTTAGTTCATAAAACTAAAAGTAATATTTTCCCATGCATTCAATTGTTTACCTGGTTAACTTTGCTGGCAGCTCCCTGCACTTTTTCAGTTAAGTTCATTGAGAAAAGTTCTCAAAATTAAACATGTTTTAAAGCATCTGAATGAAGTCTTGTGTCAGTATTTGTTATTTTTAATTTCACATCAACTTTAATTTTTAGAGCAGACATATGGGTTTCAAATATAGGTTATCAATTTCCTTGTTTAGTAATAATCGGTATCGACTAAAAAAAAAAAAAAAAACACATTGGGTCGAGGCCTAGTACAAAAAGGCACCTCAAAGCTTTAAGGAGGTATTTACATTTAATGAAATGGCCTTTCAATGCATTTCGTATGTAGTCATTAATCCTCTCTTGGCAGTCTTTTAAAAACCAAGGTATTTAAAAATACTAAATATGAGCAACCATAGACTATATATCAGTGTCAGAGTTCAAACGCTTGTGCGACCTGTGAGTGCAAACATACCACAAAAAACGGCCAGCAGAAACACAAGCCATCTCACTGAAAACCATGCTCTCTTCACTCTACTGTACAGTAAATGAACATTAACGACAGAAGTAGGGCTGGGCGATACGGGCAAAAAAATTGTAATATATTTTGACTGAATGGTGATGTACAATATATATCTCAATATTTTGGGGAAAAAAATAGTGGGAAAAAAAATTCAGTTCTAAGTCAGTTGTAAGCAATACAAGATTTCATAAAAACTAGCAAAGTAAAGATTAAAGTCTATGACAAATTAATTTCTAATTAATTAACAGGCTTACAGTATTGGAAAGTGCTTTCGAGAACACAATGTAAATGTTTAAATGTAAACAAAAACTGACAGGTCTAAGCGTTCTGCAAATGTATTTGAAATTATATGAAAATGTAGCCTACAACACAAATATAAAAATATAATACAATAAAATAGGAAATCATAACCTTTCACTTACATGCTCCTCTTTGTTTTAACAAACAAGTTAATAAGATGTATCCTATAGCAAGTGCATTTAGGTTTTCTGTAACAAAATATTGTATACAACTGTGTAAACAACAGAATCTTGTAAAGCCAACCTATATTGCTGTGGTGGTCTTACCCAAGCATTTCATCCTAACCTAAAGATTTTGGTAAGTAATTCCGTACCATCCACCATTTACTAATTAAAAATTGATTTGATATAACTTCCAATACATGCACTGGCACTTTTAAAAATAATTAATTGTATGCTTTGTGAGAGCTACTTAAATTCACTAATACTAATTACAGCTCCTTTTCATTCACAGGTTCAGCAACACACATACCACAATCTATCCAACCCGTTAGTAATAGATAACCACTAAAAATATATATTACACATCAACAAATGTCCCTGTCCAGTTTATATAGCTGTCCAATATTGTTATTTTTACACTCATTTCAATAACTGCTTGTGCAGCAGGGTTAACCCCGTCACAGCAATGCGAGTGGGGGCAGGGTTGCTACCAGAACAGTGTAGTGGAGCCTGCAGCAGGCAGTGAGGGCTGGTGCCTGCTGTTCGTGTTGTGCTACACTTTTCATCAACGCGTGCGTTCTGCAATCCGGTACAACCCCACTAGAGAGCTGAGTTGCAGTGCATTTTGAAAACACAGTGCTGTACGCATTTCTCTGCGTTGTGCACTCCGAATGATGACAATGAAAAATGGATACAATGGCATTCCAAAGTGGGCAGACTTTCTGCATAATATAACTGCCACTATGAGCACTAAAGCTAAAGAAGCTCTTAATAAATTTAGCAAAAATGTAGTCAGAATTTGACACCAAAAACAATATTCAATCTCTAGATTGCAGAGAAACTAGATTTAATCTTGATTTGTGATTTGCATTTAAATAACACTTAATTATGTATAATCATAAAAATGTATAAACGCAATATTGAAAACACATGACGCACAAACGTGAGATGAAAATAGAAAAAATGAAGAAAAACAACATTGTGCTTTGGCTTCTCTAGTGTGAATATACCCTGAGGCATAAGAAAAAAGGCTTTCCGCAAGATTGAAATTGAACTTTATTTAAATACTTCAGAACTTAATTTAACTTGATATAAACAATACCTCCTCAATCCACATCGTGCTCTATTTATATCCCGGGGGCAGACTGTAACAACCAGCCTTGTCTTGAACTGTATGGATTATTTTCTTGGCCAACACACAGTGGTCCCACCAAAAAGAGACATTTTACACACCGTTAAATAGTTATCAACTAGAGATTGACCGATATTTGTCTTTTTTTTTTTTTATGTGTCGGCATCAGCCGATATCCGAGTGTAGTGCGCCGATTTACAGACAAGCACATCTGCGGGCAGCCCAGTTGCTGTTCAACACGTGACCCATGCTGCCGCCTGTGCAGGACCCCAGTCAGAACTTTCATAAGAGTCCTGGGAGAGAATGGCACAGCTTAAATTCTGGGGCCGGTTGCACAAAACAGTTAAGATGTCCTTAAAATCAAATCGGTTGCACAAAACCGGCTTAAATGTCCTCTTTAAGGTTTCCTTAAAATGTTCACGCAAGTATTTAAGTTCTTCACCTTATCTTGGTCTTATACATAAGCAATCCCTTAAAGTTTATATTCGTTAGATGCAAAACATGTTTAATGTCATTGGCAGTATCATACTTAGGGGGAAAACTTAAGGTGTTTTGTGCAACCTCTATATTTGATTTGCTATGAAGTGTTGCTTTGAAAGAACGCGAATAGCCTACAGAACAGTCGGGAACTGGCATAATGATAGCGAGCTGTTGCTCCCACAAAGCAACGCAAAATTCAAATTAAAGGGTGAAACACCTGTGAAATTGTTCACGGAAAATTCCTTCATATTAACTTGGCACATTCAACTCTTTTTACAGACCTTTCTTCTAGGTTAGCTTACAGGTAATGTTAAGGATGGGTATTAAAACCATCATTGACAGAAGTTTTGTGCGTTTATTTAAGTGTATATACAGCATTGTGCAAAAGTCTTAGGCAGCCAAAGAAAATAACGTTTAAATGACCTTCATGTTGATGTAAAACTATGAAGTTATGCCTGTCAAAGTATGTTACCTTAGTAGGGCTGGGAGATCTCGGATCGCAATCTCCTGGAGATCTTATGACGCATGCGCAGTAATCACCAGGGCTTCAAAAGACAGGCGAAACATTTGGTCGGTCGCCAGCTTTTTGGTACAATACAGAATGGTGCCCAATAAACGGTGTGGGTTATATAGACCATTGGCGGACGTTTTGGGGTAGGCCTTGGCTTTTGAAGAGGGATGGCATTCATCGCTGACCAACCAGAGCCGAGCCAAGGCGGCAGGCAAACCGGCTTAACCGACCGCCTGCTAGTTGCTTTGAGTCATCACCTAGAGTTCATATTATTGGGACTCTGTCTGTTCCCCGCAATTTTAATCGTGGAGGTTCATTCCACCGTAGTGCATGTCTTAAAAACCTTATTTAAATTAGACCCAATTCATCACTGGATAATGGATGTAATGTAAAGCTAAAACTTGGACTTCTGAACATTAGATTGCTGCCTCCTAAGACATTGCTTATAAATGAAATCATTACTGATTTTATCTTGGTGCCCTATGTCTCACGGAGTTCATGGCACTAAATGAATCCACTCCAGCTGAATACAACTATAAGCATAATCCTCGACCAAACCCAAAGTTGGTGGGGTTGCTGCAATATTTCAGACCAACTTAGGAGTGTGTGAAAAAAATGGTTATAGCTTCAGCACATTTGAAGTTATTGTTGTTAATCTTGCGGGCACATCTAAGTGTAGTTCTACACCTCCAATCATCATTGCTATTGTGTATAGACCGCCTGGTCCCTATAGCAATTT
>JAODKL010000382.1:0-11473 GCA_026780765.1 Petrocephalus schoutedeni
CTCGGGGTACTCTGGACTGCTCCGAGATATTTCTCGAGATTTTCGAGAAACGGGAGCGTGCATGTCGTCACTTCCGGTCTCGAAACTCGAAATCCGACTCGGATTCCGAGTTCCGAGGATAATGGAACGCACGATTATTCATGGGCTAGATAAGAAGAGCGGGAGATGGTGGATAGATGGATCAGTGCAGCATCAGTAGTTATGCAGACATTGTACTGCTCTGTTGTGGTGGGGAGAGAACAGAGCCAAAAAGCTAAGCGAGTGATTCACTGGTTAATCTACATTCCTACCCTCAGTTATGGTTATTTGCTGTAGGTAGTGATCAAAAGAATTAGATTGCGGAGACAAGCCAGTGAAATCAGCTTCCTTCTCAGGGTATCTGGGCTCAGCCTTAGAGAGAGAGTGAGCTCAGATGTTCTGGGAAGAGCTCAAAATAGAGCTGCTGCTCCTCCACATCGAAAGGAGCCAGTTGAGGTGCCTGGCTAGGATGCCTCCTGGGACCCTTCCTGGAGAAGAGTTTCGGGCATGTCCAACAAGGAGGAAACCCCGAGGCAGGCCCAGGAGACGCTGGAGAGATTAAAATTATGTCATTACAGTTTGAGGAAATGGAGTGTTTACTGAACAAGCACCAGCATGAAATAAAATATACCTTATGTCCATAAGCCTTGCATGGCAATGTTAGACTTCGACCTATCCTCATTTGCAAGCAAAAATGGAAGTAAAAAACAATTCCCTTCAAAAAAATTAAAGACATACAGTGCAGCAGACCACCATAGCCAGGAGTGCTGGGGCCAGGTTAGCCTGTATGGCTTGCACACCAAAATCTACTTACTGAGTACAATTGTAGAACAAAATATGATTTCTTAGATTGCCTCAGGGAATATCAGTACCTGATGCCAGAGCTTGTTGCTCTGTAATCCTCTGTCCTCCAGTCCCCACCCCCATCACATTATTGCACAGTGAGCTGGAAAGAGCCTGCTGTAATGTGGCAGAATTACTGTCAGTCCAGTGATGGCAGTGATGGGCTGCAAAGCTCCAAAGCCTGTGACAGGCTGCCATGTGCAAAATCACACAGAATCATCTTACATCCCCTAACGGCAGCAGAGGGTGACAAGTCGCCATAAGAGGCAGCAGACGGCATCCAAGAAGAACTGCTGATGTCCAGCCCGGGTTCAGGCACTGATCCTTGGGGACCAACAGATGGTCCAGAAGGACTGGACTGGGAAACACTGGCATAGACAGAACTTGACATACAGTAATACTGTGTGCGGTTTAACATCAGGGAGGGTTAGAACCATGAAGAAGATGACATTTTGTGATTCTTCACTCTCTCACACTATTGGCCGGTACCGAATAATACATTAAATTTTCATCAGGCCTCTGAAATGAACAGTCCGTTTGTACTGTGGAAATGGTTTTCTGCCCAAAGGAGATATTCTGCTGCCTCCTACAAACAGTCCTCTTTGCTCAGGCAGGAAGTGAAATCAGGAACTCAGTACTTTTCTCCTGATGGGACAGTGCAGATGCTTTCATCACACCCACCTGTGGTCTGCATTGGATTGCCCGTGGATGCTGTCCCACCCACCTGTGGTCTGCATTGGATTGCCCGTGGATGCTGTCCCACCCACCTGTGGTCTGCATTGGATTGCTCGTGGATGCTGTCCCACCCACTTGTGGGTTTTTTTCACTCCTCCCACATATGGCTGGTGCACAACATCAAATCTAACTCACAAGGTGTAACAGGTTTTTTGGCCACATCGGCAACATGCAGTAAATCACAAATGGCCAATGTTTGTTTTAAAAAGGTTTATTTTTAACCAAACTTTTAAATCAAATGGTTGTTTTTACTGGATTAAAAAAAAAATTCTATTTGAAGAAACATTTGCCAGTTAACACGATTAGTTACAGATAAACATTTACCCATCTTTCTTAATTTAAAAGACAGAAAAAAATATTTCCTCTTCCTCCACCTCATGATATTCTTTTTCTTCCACAGACAGATGGATTACTTTTGCAGGGAGTTTAACTCTGTAAAATGATGTATTGTGAGTTTTGTTTTCCCCAACACTGTCCCACTTTAACTATGCAGCAGTATGGAGAGCAGGACTCCTGCAGACTGGACCTGCTGCATGCTTCCTGTTTACCATTCGGAAGAGACGGTTCATGTACAACTGGGAAAATTAAGTTTAGTGTCATAGATGCAGGACTTTGCGCGTGTGCATTGACACTACCTACCCTCACAGACACTTTTGCAGAGCATAGCTTTTGCAGAGCAAAGTGACACAACTGTCAAGCCAACATCTGGTGGAGAAGGGATCCACCGGGACAAGACACAAATCTCCTTAGCAAAGAGAGATGTAAACAGCCACAGGAGTATCATTTTCAGCCTTAGCTCATCCACAAAAGAAAAAAGAAAAAAAAAATACACCCACGGCTGGAAAAGAGAATAGACTGTAAAAATAAATCCAGTCCTTGGCAGCCAGGCCTGAAAAGTTAAATTGTACACAGTCCTGAAATGGCTAAATTAGGACCACACATCTAGCACATCATTAACGACCTGAAGCCATGTCCAGGCCATAAGCTACAGGGAAGGCCAAAGAGGTGTGGCGAGCAGAAACATGGGCACAGGCTGCCGATCTGCATGCAGCCACTGTGTGTTTCCCCTACTGAGGATCTCACACTGTGATTTCAGTATGCACCCTACTCACTTTTACAATGCTGTACCATATGCGGTTTGTTTTCATTGCACAGAGGTTAAAATGATGAGCTACATTTGAGGTGTTCCCAGGTACGTTGCGTGGTCTACTATCCAAATATTTTTGTTCAAAGCTTCCTTGTTTATACATGTTGGAATGTAGAGGTAGATCGTTCAGGTCCAGAAAGTAAAAAATCTAGGCTGTGATTTAGACTGACCAGTCGAGCATTAAGAGTCCCAGTCAGAGAGTATTCAGTATTCAGGTTGAAATAGAATCTTCGATTTTGGTCAGAATTTTTTACTTTCTAGACCTGAACTATCCACATCTGTTGGAATGGACATTTAAAATTCTTCAATCTTGGTTTGGTGGTCTTCAAGGTTAGAGGAATCACACCCTGATTCAACTATTCCTATATATCAGCAAAAAAAGAGGGAACTGAAGGAAACGTTATAAAAGCCAGCTTTCAAAATATTAGTATTTCTGAAAATATCGTCTCTAGAAATGAACATGTTGTGGAACCAGTCCTATCTTGTAAAGTCTGGCCCATTTTATTGTCCATGTTTTCCATTGCTGCTCCATCCTTTGTGCTACACCCCACACTGACATGAGTAGCACTCCCTACATTCTCTGCAGAACACACCTTTCAGCTGCTCCTGACAGGGCATGCCCAGTCTGCGCCATATGCCTCATCCATATGCCAGCAAGGAGTAGGACGTGTCATCACAAATTTATTATCAAGTGCAAATTAAGGAAAAGCTCTCTATTTTTCATCTGTTTATTCCCCCATTAGACAGCAGATCAGGGCCTGATAGATCATCATTGTCTATCGGTGCAGACACAGAAATGTGTGACCTTGGGATGGGGGGCAGGGTGGATTTTGCAGGGTATGTATGGTTTGCTGCATGGTTTACTACTAGTTTAACTAAAGCATCACTTTCCACACAGGCATGTGTAACATGGACAGAAGATGGACAAAACCAAACCAGTGCTACAGATTTAGAGATTCTACATTACATTAAAGAGGATAAATGCTAAAACAGGTTTAAAATACTCATTTTAACATCCAACAGAATCTCTGATTGTTTCTGCATTGACGATTGTCGTTGGTGGTATGGGTAGCTAATGATAATTGTAACATTAAATCAGGGCAGTAGCCAGGACTTATAAAATACTGAGGTGTAAACTGTAAGCCTGTCCTAGGTGTGCCCCATAACGCGGTTATTGGAGATGGAGAAAAAATGCTGAGGACTTGACCTTGGTGCACTCCATGGTGGGTACGGCCATGCATTAAATGATAACAGGCAGTGGCAGAAATATTATTCAGTAGACAATGTATTACATGTGTAATGTGACTTGCAAACAGGGTGAAGCTCACAGAAAGCACTTCAGTTTCATTCAGTCTAATAGTATCAATTCAGTCCATATACTGATGTTACTGAACTTAAAATTATTCAGCCATATAAGGGACCAGATTACATCATCACAAGGAAGCAATACAGACAATATTGATAGTAATATTTTCTTTTAAATAATTAATCCTGTGAAATGCAGCCATTATAAATGTCACCCACAGAGTATGCCCATGGTAAGCATGGTGATAACATGCTATAATATTTTTAGTTGCCAGTTTAAACCCTCACCAGAAATAGTGTTTGGAATAGTGTATATAAAAGACATTTGAGAAAAGGTCTAATCTTAAATGCAGCTACTTAAAATGAATACAATCAATCCCAATGGAAAATGAGCAAAACAAAATTATATAGATTATTTTATTTGTTAAGGAAACTAATGCTCAGAATTGCAATGTGTGTGTTAGCATTATTTTTTTTTAAGAAAACTGCATGTACCAGAATGAACAATGAAATGCAGTACAGCTGGAGAGCTCCAGCGAAAATTCAACAACCATATGCACTGTGAACAGAAACAAACCAGCCTAGCTAACATGAAAGCCATAAATCCCAGGGCTGAGTGGAAACACAAAGGTGCAGTGTAGCATAGCTTTCTTTTTTAACTCCAAAGCTTGTCCTAATCCCCCTCTCTCTCCCCAAAATCCTGCCCCCACCCCAGTCTTAAAGGGGGGCCCTCAGTGAACCTGAATAGCATTAATTACCTCCTATTATGAGGGCTCAGATGAAAGGAACATGGCACTTTGCCACTATGACTTGGTAGCTGGAGACAAAGGGGGGCTATGGATTGTTGGCAAGCCTTGCTGACTTCAAACTGAGATAAGAGGAGCCTTACACAATAGCTCTTCATTTTTTAGTTAACCTCCGGAGTTTATAATTCCAGCAGACTGATCTTTTCCCCTTTTGTTTGCCCTCCCCATGCTATGTATAAGCACCAGTACTTTTAATTGAAGTTATAGGGCGTACCATTTGCTGGTGCGGGGGGGGGGGTTTGGGTTTCCCCTAAGACGCAGATTGTTATTCTTCTGGGATTACTGTTCTTTCTCTGAAGTGTCTTGGAAGCTGGAGGTTACTAAGGCAGCATATTAGGGGCAACAAGTCCCCCTGACAAGGCCGAGTTGTCGCTGACGTGTAAACACTGACAGCCTTTGTGGTACTGCTTCCCTTTCAGTGGAAAGTGCTTGTAGGAGAATTACCAGCAGTGGAATGTAGATTTGCTAATTGCTAAGTGACTGAGGACAATAGAGGCTAGAGTTACAATGCCTTTTCCCATTTTAAGGCTTCTCTTTGAGCATGGATGCACACCCAGGAGGCTTGTCTATCTGCCTGCGCCATACAGTATATATAAATATAAAGTCCTTGAAGAGCATTTGGAACCCAAGAAAACATTATGAAGCCATGAGAAGTCATGTTTTTACTCCTACAATTTTCCATCTCTTGTCAGTGGACTTAGATCAAGCTTCCACGCAAATATTTGTTTATTCTTTTTCATTGCACAGAAATGGATTTAATCTATCTCAGCACAAGATAGGGCACATTTCATGCAACATTTCAGTCCATTTCCAAAAACATCCACAGAATCACATGATAGGGACAATTTATGTCTAGACCAATTGGACATTTTTTGTTTGTTACAATAACACCCTTGGGTAAATGTTAGGCTAACACATGTCAAAGAGAAACAATGGACATCGGGATTAGGGCTGCAGAAACTGTGGAGTATACCTCAAACATCTTTGACTTATTTTTATATGATGTCTCTGTACCATTCTTTGCGTCTGGTTCCTTAAAAACTTCACATATGAATTAAATAAAGAACAGCATTGCTGTCTCTGTAGAAACCCTCAGGCAATGTCCCAGACTGTCCCTAATTCTAGTTTCGGGCACAAAGATAATGACTTTTAACACACAATCATCCAAGAGTCCTGAAGTGATGAAGAGTGGATGGATAACATTCACAACTAATATCAAAGGCAATCTGTAGCCATAAAGCAAAGATAACACAAAAGAGCATCACATCCCCATTCATTTGTGTTCCTCGGTATGATATATTTCCCGGGAGAAACCTATTCTGAAGCTGAGAATTGTTGCTCTTCACTCTCCAGGTTTTTCCTTGCCTCTCTGAGAGGTGGGTTTATCTATTCCAGGCTGCAATCATGGGGTTCACTGAGTCAGCGCATTGTGTTGCTCTAGCCAATTTATTCTGCAAGGAAAGTCTTTGATCCTGTGCTGGATCTTCTCAGAGCTGTCAAACCCAGCACAGAATCGAAATGTTGTCCTTGCACTATAAATTTATAGGAGCTACACAGTGTGTGGGCTCCCTTTATGTGAATATGTGCAATATTTAGTCCCGAGTACCACAATAAGGTTGTGCATGAACATCCAACAACAATGTCTATGTGCAATACTTACCTATTTATGTTTTAAGAAAAAAATGTGATCATATACAGTATACACTTTAGTATATCATATTTCATGCATTTCAAACACCATTTTAATACATATATGTATGAGTATTTCCCTCTTGGATCAAAAAAGTTGATGTCATCTGCTCTAATACACAGCTGTGTTGCGGTTGGTGTAATATACAATTGCATTGCATATCCCTATCATATAAACATACTACATTTACTTAATTAGCAGACATTTTGTGCAATGGACTGTATGGGGGTAAGGAAAGCTTAGACCAATGGGCATCGTCAGCCCGTCCTGTGGGTAGTTAGTCTTAGGAGCCTAGTTTAACAGCCCGATGGTGATTATGGTCACAAACCCATGTCCTTCCGAAAGGGATACATACCCCTAACCTACTGAGCTGCTCACATTACATTGCAAGTCACTCTGTGGTCAGTCAAATGAATGTTACTCATTTTGTTCATTGCTTGATTTTGTAGAATTGTATCCACAAAGGCTAAAAACATACGAAGACCATTTGAATCTAAATATCTTCACCTAACAGAAAGGGACTGGGTATGTAGAATATTAATAGGGCATCCAAAAAGGCAGTAAAGCAAATAAATAAAATAGAAGGAAAAATGACAGAGCAGTAGATACTGTGATAAGCCATTTGCTCTCATAGTGCAGTGATTACATACAGCCCTCCATGCCACGTTCACCACACCACTCTATGCACATTTAATAAAGGCTACTCTAAACAAAAATGACACATTCACTAAGCCTAGCAGCTCATTTACATCATAGTATCCATTTATTTGAAAACTACTTGCATCATGTTTTATTATTATTATTGTTGTTATATTGTCTTGCTCAAGACATATATAACATCTATCAGTAAAATATAAAACTCAATGAATGCATTCATTATGCACATAAAAATACAAAGTAAATGCAGAAATGCTGTTTATTATATGATGGTGGGCTCAAGGAACATCCACACTAAGAGACGAAGAAGAAGCTGGAAATTCATAGCTCCCCATTTTGTTGGTCCTTAACATGGGAAGTTATTTTCTTATTTATTCCCGAATCCATGTGCATGTGTGCTGTGTATGGGTGTGTGTGCCTAAAAGTATTCAGTTACACCGTAAGGCTTAAAGCCGATTTATTATGGCCCAGGCTCCCTGGAATTCAGGTTAATGGGTTCTGGAGTCTGTTTGTGGTATTCTGGAGACAATGGCTAATGCTATTATTAACCTCTGCAGGAATAAAGGACCAACATGGATCTTCTGACATGGATGATCGGGAAAGGGGAAGACCGGAGTCAACCAAGCAGCTGGCTGTTTCTGATAAAGCTTTATCTGCACAAGTAAAAGCATTCAGTGATTGCAAGAACAATTCACCAACAGGCCATGAAAGCCCCCCCCCCCCCATCACAAATAATGTCCCTCAATCCTTCTGGTGGTCCACTGAGAAATGCTTGCTGCCAGCAGTTTTTTTTTAGAAAAATAACTTGTTTCATGAAAAAAACACTGAAATAAGATTAGAGAAGCTAAACAACCAACCATGAAACTGCAAAACAAATTAAAATATATACATTCAACTTCTCACTCTCCTCATTTGTCCATTTATGTTCTTGCTAATGATTACACTCAATGATGATTGAGTTCATAGATTACATCCCCAACAGACCGACCAAAAATCTCTCAGTGGGTGGGGGAGCAGTGTGTGGCACAGCAGACTCAGGGCTTGGGATAGGAAAGTCAGTGGTTCCAATCCGAGGCTGGCTGAATGATGTCATCATTCGGTCTTTTATAGTCGGGCCCCTAGACTGTGCTGCTGCATAGAAGCTGCATGCTAGCTGACCCTGTGCTCTGACCCCCATGCTTGCTCTCACCTGTTCACTGCAAGCAGAATTATTATGTAAGTATGTACTTTTGTATCCTCTCTTATAACCAACACTTTCAGTCCAGATTAATCACCAATTAGGAATAGGCTGTTTGGAATGCCTACTTTCTGCTTGGAATGAAACAAGAAACTATACCTCAGTGTGCAGAATTATAAAGCAAATTATTATTACTAATAAAATGGACCAAAAAACCTCACAGAGAGCAAAATAAAAACAGTACAGTGCCAGACAGAGGAATGTGAAATGACCAAAACTGAAAAAGCTTTTTAGAATGTGATCATCATTCAGTTGAGTGTTTGTGGTAAACAGTCACACAGTCAAAGAAGATGGAAGAATCATGCAGAGAGGAGTTGTTTCAAATTACTGCAATAATTGCGGTGATCAATTATTGGACTTCTGTGTTAGCCACAGTTTGGGGACATTGCCTCTGTACTGGCAGACTGGGGTGGTCTGTTTCTTAAAGAAAGGTGGCCAGAGGATGTGTTCCAACTTCAGGGGGATCACATTCCACAGCCTCCTTGGGAAAGTCTATGCTGGGGTACTGGAGTGGAGGATCCACCCATTAGTCAAACCATGGATACAGGAGGAACAATGTGCATGGGTTGTGGAGTGTTAGACCAGCTCTTTACACTCACAAGGATACTGGAGGGTTCATTGGAGTTTGCCCAACCAGTCTACACTGGAAAAAATTTGCTGTATATCTTACAGTAAATTACTGGCAGCATAGACGCCAGTACCATACTGTAAATTTTACAGTTCATTACTGCATAATGTTTTTATTGTAATGTACTGTAATATCTTTAATCACAGTATACCTAAACTACTGTAAAACCACAGAAGCTTCTGTATTTTTTTCTGTACATTTAATTTACAGTTCATTACTGTATTCAGTTTTAATGTTATTTACTGTAATATCTCAATATAACAATACAGTATATCTATTATTTTCTATTCTCTATTTCAATTATTTTTCTATTTTCTATTATGTGAATTAATGTAATACTAGAGTACACTTGTATGTTTTACTGTAAAAGTTTGCATGCCTTTATGTGCAGTTTATATTTACTGTAGTTTTCTTATGTTAAGGCATATTAATGAAACAATGCATGCATACCATCTAACCTACAGTATATCTTCCAGCTTTGTAGACAATGACCGATTTAACTGACTTGTTATATGCTATAATTAAACTTTTAAATTAAACAAACAGAAAATACACTGAAACCATAAATCTGTTCTGTATAAGTCTTTACTGTAAGTATTTAGAAATAACACATTTCACTTAGTTTACAAAAATGTTATGTTCAGCAATTCTGAAATTTCCAATGTTTCACCATCATGTCATTCAAATTTTTTTTAATTGTGATTTCCAAAAATTCTAAACTAACTGAAATAATTAAGCAATAAACAAACTAACATCAAGTTCACAGGAGCAAATGTATGCGAAGGGAACACAAGCAGGCAGAAAGTCTTATGAAAAAAAGAAAAAACTTCCCCATGTTCCATCATTGCAGGTGGTCACGTTCAGCAGAATCCCTGCAAACAGTGACAATAAATAAACCCTAACTAACTATCAACCATTTTAGTTTCACAGGTAAATTTCACATCACTTCCGACTCTCTTCAGATTTCAACAAGTCATTGAAATCTGGTTTGCAAAACGTTCAGACACAAATCTATAAATGAATCTAATATCCTAAAATAGTGCTTTATGTGCATGAATAAAATGCTTCAGGTACCTTATACGAAGTCCCATTCAAACTCAGTGAGCTTTCTAATTAGTGAGCAAATGTGTGGGTTGATGGCAACAGACTTCTTCTGGACAAACTTTCCCGGCTTCTTGCCCTAGTTAATTTGTAGTTATTAAATTATTTTCATTTAGTTCACTCATTTATAGCTTTCATATTTCTTATTTTTATGTTTCTTTCTGTCCGTGCTGCTTGCTCATCATGTTCATTGCCTATCTCACACAACTTACTCTCACCAAGTCTGTCTGACCCCCTGGTATGAAGATCATCGATAAAAGGCCTGCTTCCCTCAGTCGGGGCAGAGAGAGATGCAGACAGATATTGGACCAACCGTCTGTAAACATCTTTCTGTAACATCTTCATTCGGTCTTAATAAACTGCTCAAGCTTAAGGAACCTGCCTCATAATTCATCTCTAAAAGAACCCGAGGTCTCACTGAAGAAATCTACCAGTATGTTTGTGTCTGTATGTGGTATATTTGTGTCAGTCTGTGAATGTATTTCTTAGTATATCTGTGTGTTACTGTTTTTCTGTCTGTGAATGTGTCTGTTGTTTTGTCTGCTGTGTGTCTGTCTGTGACTATGAGCATTCACTTTAGAAAAGTCAGTGTCACCAAATTTTACCTGAGTATAAATTCAAGAGTGCAAGCAGCGCCATCTTATTATTGGAGGTTGAACTTGTAATAACACACAAAGAGTGTTGCTAATCCAGATATGAAGGTTGGCTGCACCCCTTGGCAAATTACCTGGCCTTCAATTCCAATCATCCATTTAACTAAAGCCGTCACCTACAACCATCAAAATTTATTCAAACATGTTTACAAGTTTGACCGAACAACAAACTGAGCTGATGAAACGTAAGATTATACCAAGAATTATCAGCCTTGGACTCTCTGGCAGGCAGCAGGTCCTCTCAATATCAGCCACAGTGATTGTTTACTGTAAAATAATAACAGAAATTACAAAATTACAAAAATTAGTCAGACACAAAAATATTTTGTCTTTAAGTACAAAATAGAAATGCAGAGGGTAACTACATCCAGTTGTAAATGAACAAATTTCAATGTAATATGCCATTTAAGAAAATACATATCTTTAAAACTGAAATGCTTACCACTGTCTGGAATATGAGGTCCTGTTTTTCTTTTTTTAAAATGTGCCATTAGGAATTCAACAGCTATTGCTGCGACCTCATCATCTTCATGCATTCTGACTTTTTTGACGTCATCAGACGATCACAGTCTGGACCACAACATTTAAAATGTACATTTGGAAGGTGACAATGAAGTTTCATGTGATGAGTGAAAGACACAACAGAACCAAAT
>JAODKL010000384.1:0-11462 GCA_026780765.1 Petrocephalus schoutedeni
CTGGGCACGATCAGGGAATACGCACGTGGAGAACAAGGGGCGTGGCACACAAGGATCACATGGGCAGACCGTGACAGGTATGTTGTATATCTGTGTTTTTTGCTTGTAAAAAAACTGTTATGAGGTGGCAGTAGGAGAATACTGTTGCTGCACAGGTTGTTGTATTCAGTGCTCTTTACTGGTCTGGTGTCTGTGTCCCTTTTTAAAAAATATTCTGTTATGTTTGTTTCTGTTTGCTTTGCTGCAAAACCAGTTGCCCTCTGGGGACAATAAAGTTGAAAGTTGAAATTCCTTTTTTTCTTTCAAGGATTTTGACAGTGACAGCAACAACTGTTCTATGAGTTTTTGTTCACTTTAAGGGAAGTACTTTGTTCCAATATGACCTTTGCTCTGTTGCGCTTGCCGCGAGTGAGGTGCCCTCCTGACACCCAAAGACTCTTTCCGCGAAAGCCTGGGGAGTCGGCTTAGCCAAGAGATCCAGAGCAAAAGCAGCAGCCATGTTGACTTAAATTTTTTTTGGACAAGGATAGTTGGATCTCCGTAGCTTTTTGTTTGTGCAGATTCATCTTGGTGGTTGACCCAGTCCAGGAGGGCTGGGACACCAAGGCACATGGACAGGGCGTCAGTCTGGGGTGTTTTGGTGTGTTCTGCAAATGGCAGCAGCAGTCATGCAAAGCCAAAAGCTTCTCCACTCACTGGGAAGTCGCATCCCATGCCATTCCACAGAGCGGCTCTCTCACGTCAAAAAGGCGCGCTGTCATGTCGAATGTCTTTGACCACCATGCGGGGCAGTCATTCAGAACAACAGGACCACACCAGCATAGTGTGGCTCAGCAGGTTAAGCCTCTGTGTCTGTGATCGCAAGGTTGCTGGTTCAAGCCCAGCCTCGGCATGTCTGTGGGCCTTTGAGCAAGGCTCTTAAACCCCAGCTGCGTAAGGTGGTGGTCCTTTATGGCAAGGTTGGGAGAGGTGAGATGGGGATCAATAAAGAATCAATTATGATCTTCTGAGTTGCCACAGAGGGCTTTCTGTCAATGAATCTGAACACTTGGCTCCTTGTTAACAACACTCACTAGAAGCTGCGAGGGCTCCAGTGTATTTCCATGGCACCAATCCTGAGCTACAAGAAGAATTTACTATAAAGGCAAGCACATGGGAGGGCTGTTCTTGCATTCATAATTATCTATAGATATAGTTACTTCAAAAAGAAGCCAGTCTATAGCTAAGAAACGCAGAACATAGCTGATGCTTCAACATTGCATATTCCATTCACAGGAAAGCATTAATGTCAGCTCACAATTTACAGAAATAACAATTGTGCGGATATCCTAATCTGAGGTAACATTTCTTAAATATTAGTATATTGGTGAGATTGGTATTGCATAAAATACAGAAATAAACATTAATCAAAGACCACTTGCTAAGTTTTAATAAAGCGAAATTTCATTGTTTTCTGACTGGCTACCCATATTCATATATTCCACAGTATAGAACATTTATCAAAATAAGTGTGCCTCTGCTCATTGGTGCCTGATTCATTTCCCTGGGAGTCCTCCTCTTCTGAGCTGGATTCTTCCTCGTCAGCCGTGGCATGTTTGAACGCTGCAGCAATATCCTCCCAGCTGCACTTAGTCGACTTCTTCATACAGTTTGTCAATTAGGTTGTTTGTGCACTGCACTGTGTGTGTGTGTGCAGTGTGCATGCTCTCCCTGCTGTGTGTCTGCAGTGTGCGTGCTCTCCCTGCACTGCATGTGTGTGCAGTGTGCATGCTCTCCCTGCTCTATGTGTGTGTGTGTGTGCCTGCTCTCCCTGCACTGTGTGTGTGCAGTGTGCATGCTCTCCTAGCTGGGTGTGTGTAGCGGGCATGCACTCCCTGCACTGTGTGTGTGTGCAGTGTGCCTGCTCTCCCTGTGCTGTGTGGGTCCGCTCTTGCAGCCCAAAGACATGCATTTGGGCTAAACTGCCCACAGTGCGCGACGCCTTGTGCCCTGCGCTGCCTGTGACAGGCTCTAGGCCCCACTGACCGTGACCAGAATAAACAGTTAGAAGATGGAAAGATAGACCAAAGTACTCTCCAGTGTCCCCTTCTCCTGCCAGGAGAGTGAGGCACTGGTCTATGATTTCATAACTTTATCCCTTGTACAGTACAAGTTTTCACGCAGCACACTAGTGTAAAAACGTCTGCCAACATTTCAACTGACATTGGACAATCAAGCTGGCAGTCACAGTGGAAGGATGTATCTACTACCATTCAGACAGCTCCACTTTGTGCTGGTCCACAAACAGCATTAAAATGAGCTGTCATCCAGACAGTCAAACGTTTTGCTTCCCTTCAAACGCTATAATTTAAAGTGCACATAAAACAGCAGAGGAATGTGAATTTGCAAAAAGAAAACAAAATCATTGTACATCACAGTCCCATACAACAATCAAGAGTGACGGGAAGTATGTCTTGCTTCATGTTTTACAAAGACTATAAAAGCCAACAAACAAAACCAGAATACGAACAATAGCCAAAGGAATTTTGATGGTCTGTCAACCGGTGCTCTGAGAACAGAAAGAAATGAGGGATTCACACCTGCTTAATGCAGTAGATTGAAATAAATCCTGTCACATTGTCCTCTGCACAAAGCACAGATTTTTTGTGTTAAGAAAGACAAATGGATGTTGTACTGTTAACGTTCTTCTTTCTGGGGAATGTTTCGCTAAGCCTGTGTCGTACGGGTCTGAATGACTAAATTCAGCTGGTCAGTGATCTTTATGAAATTCCTTTCAACAGGCATTTCAATTGCAGGAGTGAGTGGATGCTAAAAAATGGCACAGACATGTTTGGGTGGAGGGGGGCTGGGTCAGCCGATATCACAACAGTGAAGGGAAACCAGCCACCTTGGCTTGGGAAACCAGCTTGATCTGATCATGGTCATGATCTTTTTCACAACTGACTGCAGGTAATAACACATACAAATCCCCTGTTTGCTTGATTGCTTCCTTTACAACAACACGCTCAATTAAACTGCTAATTCCTGTTCGACAATCACTGCAGTGTGATTAAACCCTTTTACATAATCACAAGTAAGTGAGGCGTTCGGCAATTTCTCTCACTTCAGATTTGAGAATAGTCACCCCGTCCTGATTTACAAACACAACCCCAGCTACACAATATGACTGTATGCAAGGTCTCCTAATTAAAAATATCACCATCAATCTTGTAAAATACCATGACATTTAAATACTTTGAATGGGTTGCAAGTTTGATCTATCATGAATTCCATCTTGGGGGTAAGGATTGCAGGTGGTTTACTGAGCTTTGTTTAAGTCACTAAGAATACCTGAGGGTATTTTTAAGCAGCCTGCTCTTCCACTGGCTTGGATGGTTGATTTGTGTACTTATTTTTAAAGGTAGATCGAGAACATCCTGCCCTGCAGGTCCCTTTGCCTGAATGAATCTTTTTCCCGAGGGCACAGGCACTTCTCCATTATAGTCATTCTAATGTGGTTTGTGCTAAAATACAGAGGCTCACGTTACACCTGTAGTTGGATACTTCCAGCACCATGGGACCACCACAGCCCGCGGGGGTTGACTAGACACAGTGGAGCCACAGCTCTGTGCAAAGGAGCTTCTCAAAGCACATAATGTGAGCACATCTGAGACAGTTGGACCCGGTAGGGTGTAGCTTATGATTTTATTGAGGCCTGAGATTCCTGTCAATTGGACATAATTGATATTATATCGGTAATCGGTAATGGCCTTAGCACTTGGTCATACCTCCACCTGTAATGACAGTGGACCAATGTGGTTTTGCAGCTACATAAGATGTAGGCAACAGTTTTCTCTTCTGAGCCGAACCACTGGCGTTGTTGGCATTGGCTAACAGACTTTATTGGTCTTTCTCTGTTCTTGTAACTTCTGTGACCACCAACATTCTCTGTTCTTTTGCAGATTCTTTTGACCAAAGCTTTAACGGCTCTCCCCAGCATAGGTGACACTGTCTTCGTTGGATTCTCCTCAATAGTTCTTGGTGCTTTAATCTCAAGGTGACACTATCTACACAGTCTTCTGATTTCCATGCTGTCACAGTCTGGATCTTGGTAGCAGAATACCTGACCAGTTAGTCACTTGACACTTGACTGTCTGAGTTTCTGGTTCTCCAGCCTGTACCCAAGTAAGATAAGATACACCTTTATGGATCCCTGTGGGGAAATTGCCTTCTCACCTCCCCCAGCCTTGCTCTCTGTGACAGCAAGCTTGGTCATGAAGGGCAGGAACCTTAAGAGGCGCTCAGGGAGCTAGGTATAGTTGTAGTAAATTCACTTCCAAAGAGAGCAGCATCGGAGAGACACTTTGGAAGTCCATTCTGGATATAGTTGGTGGCTTTGGCATCCAGCTTTGTGACTAGCTTGTGATTGCTGTTATTTTAGCACATCTTCAGCGACCCCATCACCTGCTTAGATAATGTGAATCGATAGCACTTGACTATATATTTTCCTGGTAGAAATTCTCTGCATTCCCTCTTTCATTTGATCTGATACTGTTGCTGTTATGTGCTTGTCTATGAGATACGCTATATATTCTCTTCCTAGGCATCTAATTTGTTGCTCTACGAGCACCAGGATCCTCTCTCCTGCCACTTGAGAACCGACTGCCTCCACTTGGCTACCGTTGCGGACTGAGAGGCAGTCTATCTGCAGTAAGCTGTGATGGGTGAGATGGAACATACCACAGCATCAGTATTCCCCTGGCAAGTTCCACTAGCAAAAGTGTTTGTGTTCCGTCCTCAGAGGAAACAGTCTACCATAGACCCTGGATACAAAGGTATCTCTGCATTACAGATGTGAAGTGACCAGTGGAGATCAGCAAGGTGTGAGAATGGATTTTAGATGGGAAAAAAAAATTAGACCTACAGCCCTTATCAGAAATGGACAGCACTAGGCAAGGCCACCCTTTCCATGGCGACGTGCTTCAGTCTGCGTAGGCATCACCCTCTGTGTTCTTTTTCTGCTCATGCTGTCCCTTGTCACACTGCCATCTCTGTGTTCTCAATCCCACCTATGAGGAAGACTCGACTGGGCCTCAGGGAAGGGCGTGCATATGGACACACATGTATATGTGCCAGAGATGCTTAAGACAGGTTCAGGAAATAAAGAATTCATTTCATGCCGCTGTGTCTTTTCGAAGTGTTCTTCATATAATGACAGCTTTCATCTTTTTTTTGACCAGTACATTACGATTAGTAACAGTTTATTAATAGGTATGGAGCAGACTTTAATCTGTTTTACCACAAATTAAGTTGAAATGAAGATGATAAACAAATGATAAACATGACCGCTGATACAATTAATATGACGTTCAGAAGGCATGACACAGACTGCACATATCTCTGACTCTGAAGTTCAACCAGAGCATATCATTCATTCCAGTGTGCTGTCTCACACAGCACTGACCAGGTTTATGTGACTTGCAGTTTTCTTCTACAGTGCCT
Source organism: Petrocephalus schoutedeni (assembly GCA_026780765.1). Taxonomy (NCBI): domain Eukaryota; kingdom Metazoa; phylum Chordata; class Actinopteri; order Osteoglossiformes; family Mormyridae; genus Petrocephalus; species Petrocephalus schoutedeni. The sequence continues at coordinate 5,482 of JAODKL010000384.1, forward strand.
CCTGATAAAGCTAACTTCACTGGGTGGTCTGAGCACACACACACACACACACGCACAGTTATATTCATATCTTTGGGGACTGTCCATTCATTTCTATGGGGAGAAACCCTAATCCCAGCAATGACAACCTTAAACCCTGCCCAGCCTTAACCTTAACCATAAGTAATCAAACGAAATGCAAGACCTGTGGCATTTTTAGTTTTTTTATTGCAGTCACAGATTTTTATAAAAATGAGTGTCCCCTTTCGCAGACCAAAAAGGTGATCCTCACAATGCAATATATACATAACTCACACACACACACACACACATGTTCACAGGCATATAAGCAGTGGGTAATAAGTACCTGATCAATTCATACAAGTTATCAATTCACACCATGGAGTAACATGGGGCTCACATGGGTGTGCACACTGCCGCTCTACGTCAACGGGAGCTCAGCTTCACAGGGTAAAAATGAGCTGGCATAAATTTGGACTGGTGGTATTTTACGCCAAAGGATTGTGGATTAACCAGTCTATTACACATATCTGTACTGATAAGAATCAAGATACCTATTTTTCCACATGATGTTGAACAACAAAGCCAAACGCAAAAGCAGACAGCGTTAAGCTCCAAATGTCTTGCCAGGAATGTGAATTATTGTCAGGGAGGAGGTGTACATTTCAAAATCAGAACATCATCAGCAGAGAGATTACAGCAGGCAAGCCAGTATCTACATATTATTCAGATTAAATGTGCCATTTTATTATAGCCTCATTAATCGATTTTACTCTTAAAAAAACTTTTAGACAGATAGTATTCTTAGCTTAGGTTATACTAAATTAGTATTATAAGTTACTCACTAATTGAATCTTTAAGCACTTATTTAAGTCGCTCTGGCTGAGGCCATCAGCCAAATGCTGTAAATGATTACTTGCTCGTGTCTGATTACAGATCACTGGAAGCAGGGCTACTACTACTATTACTACTGCGTGCAGTTAATACTGTCAATAACATTTCATACAGGCACAATAACAACAACATAGGAATCGCACAAGAAGTTTAATAGCTTAAGCAGAGCAAACAAAAAACATCACACAGCAGAGGGACACAGGTAAAATCTTTCTGCTTCTCATACTCACTCCTTCGGGAACGACATATCACTTGAAAAAAGCTGAGCATTATTTGACTAATAATTTGATGTTTTTAACCACAGTGAAATACAACAGCTGTCTGCGGCTGGCAGCCCTCTCTTGCTTTCGACGTTCTGACTATCCGTACACCGCCTCAAAATACTGAATAAAAACACTATTTTCTTAATGAAAAACGTCCATTCAAATACAGCCCCCGCTCAAGTATCAGGAATTCAGGTGCTTACATAAATGTCGTAATTCGAGTGCAGCGCCACCATGCATGGATGGCCACAGCGGGAACAGACACAGAGTCAGGGGAGGCTTTGGAGAGAGCTTGTGTCCTTTTCAGGGAAGCCAAGCTCCCCTTAGCTGCCCCATAATTCGAACCCTGACTGGAAGCAACACTTCTTTACCTTATGGTTTATGGCCCTGAAAGGTGTGCTTAAGAAAAAATCTAACTTTTGACTCAGTTTTTTTCAATAGGCTAAAACAGGGTCCTCCAACTCTGGTGCTGAAGAGCTATTGTGCAGTTTGTTTCCTATCCTACCTGATCAGATGCGCCTCACCCATTCTCAGGTAAATACCAGGATCAGGTGTGGCTCATTAGAAGCCAGGCAGGATAGTAAACCTGCTGGATAGTAGCTCTTTAGGCCTAGAGTAGGAGACCTCTGGGCTAAAACCTGCATTGTGTGAAGACTTTTTGTATGTTACAATTTTATGAATCAAAAAAACAATAGCTGATTACAGTAAGTATGTATGCTTCTTTTTGCGCTAACCGCTCAAAAAATAAACATAAATAAAAATAATTGGCAAACACTTGCACACTCAGGCATACGTGCGAATTCCATCAGCCAGTCTCTACTCTGGGAGGAATGCTGAACATACAAAGCAAAGCCGTATGATATGAAGGAGCACATGCAAACTGCACCCACACCCAGAATATGAGCAAATGCAATTAGAATTTGTGTCGCGCAACATTGACATAAATACTACTTATCACTTATCTGCTCACTGAGCGTTCTGGGCTGTTTGAGTGCTAATATAAAAGGAACAGTCACTTCTTTGCAGAAGAAAAAAAGGGTCCCGTCTGCCTTCATTCCTTCTGATCAAACAGAATTCCAGAGCTGGTATGTGCAATGCATCGTGGGTAATTTAAACAAGAATTAATGAATACATGATAGTGCTGATTTATGAATACCACAAGTAAAACATCTTCCACTTCTTTCTGCAGATGTAGGGGCCACAGTTCTAAAACAGTGGGTTTCCGGATTACCGTGCACATCTACCGTATAGCTGTGTGTGCACGTGTGTGTGTGTGTGTATGTGAACTTCTCTCCTCCCTTGTGACGTAATGAGTGGATGTAGTTTTGAATAGAATGCCGAAAATAGAACAAGCATGGAACAACTAATACTACTGAATCAGTCTATGTCATGAGCAACAAAGACACAGTAATCATACAGGTTATCAAGGAAGGAAGTGTTACTTCATTACAGGAGGAAAGCACAAGAATGTGAGGGAGGGGCAGCTGGTTTAAAAAGGTTCATCAACGAAGACAGCATCTCAGATAAGCTAACCTGTTAACCAGGTGTATGCAGGGATATTGATATATGCCAATATTTGCTAAGGCATCTCCAAATTGAAATTGACTGGGAGAAAACAAGACACATCTGAGTGGATCTACAGATGACAAACCAAAGAAAGACAATTCCTGGCAATTAGAAAGGCAGCGAATTTGTCATATTTGTCGAAAGCTGGATGAATATTTGTCTATGCATTCAAGTTATTTATAATAGGTAGGTAAGTGAGATTTTTATATATATATACTTTATTTGTTTGACTTATTTTTGTGCAAATATGTGCATCTTTCCTCAAATCAGAAATGTGGTCTTGATTGTTATGAGAAAAATTGTATTTAAAATGTCATACCTAGAAAATACATTAAACCTGAGAAGTGTAGCTGTTTTTCTAGAAAATGCTCAAAATGTTGCAAAAGGGACATGTGGCATGTGGAAACCACAGACATGTATTTTATCTCTAGAATATGACGTGTCACAATTCCGTTTTGTGATGGTTTTATATTCAGAGCATTCTGAATTTCCCCGGTATCATAAATTACAATGTTATGAACACGGTACTGAATGATTTAAGTGAAGAGGAACTAGAAAAGGGAATCAAAAAGTGGATTTTAGGGTGTGATCAACATTTTACAATTTATTTTTGAAGGCTTAAATGCCCAATATACGTGGAGCAAGTCACTGAAATAGCCTTCAAACTTTTATTTGCAGGCTAGAAAAGAGCGATGATGTCACTGATATGGACAATAATCTTGTTTTTTCTAACAGGTAAGAATCCAGAGTAATTAACTTTTTCTGTGCTCTGATTGTGAATATTCTATTACATAAGTTGACACAGTATTGATACCATTCGATACAAAAAGCATAAAACCTGTCTCTTACCATTTATGAATGAAAGACAAAACATATAATCTTTTATTATTTACTAATATCAGAAATGCAGTCTCCATTGATACGGGGAAACAATCACTCAAACATTATGCCATGAAAATGATTCCAACCCTTAAAGTCTGAGATGTATCTAAATGTTCATTGCTACTGATGGTTAATTATAAAGTTTAAAGAAAAATTTAATGCAAACATTTAAAAGAAGAAGTTCACGCATACAGTGCTGGCCAAAATTATTAGAACACTTGACAGATCTGAACATATTGACTTTTTTATCAGATGAAGTGAGACCTACTGTTTTTATCCACTTTTAACTTTAATATTTGGTATGTCCACCTTTTGTAGCAATTACAGTAGCACATCTCTCTGGCATAGTGTCAGTATATTTCCTGAGAACTTCAGCACTAATGTTATCCCATGCCTTCTGTATCTCATGCCAAAGGCTTTCATTTAAATGTACAATAGATCTGACCAGTTTATTTTCCAGCTCGTCACAAATATGTTTGATGGGGTTGGAGTCTGGACTTAGCACAGTGATTCTCCTTATGAAGTCTCTATTCTATCGTTTATAGAGCATAATGATTACTTTGTAGATGTTTTATTTGTTTTATGGGTATTTTAATGCCCAATTCAACAAAAACAACTGAAACCTTTTAAATATGCCAAGTGCTCTAATAATATTGCCCACCACTGTATACCTATCATACACCTATCAACTGACCACACACCCTCATCAGGATCATAGGGGTATTATAAAACACTTTCATACTTGACGGGGCACAAATATTTAGTAATAACTCGGTTACTACTGAAGTACAAATCATAATCAAATCATGAAGAAATATAGTCACTACTAAAGATAAAAGACGCATCACAATTCAATATTGATGAACAAACATGATATCAGTATTTCACTTGTGTTATTCATGACTTGTTCCTTCAGTAGTTCACACAGATTTACAGATTGAACAGATAAAGTGACAAATATAGTAACTGCTTGAGATGAAACGTGCGTCACAATTCATTAATGATAAATTAACATGAAAGTGGTATGAAACTAATACTTTGTAGTTAATTAAAACATAAGCAATAGCATAATGCCATATTATTTGTTCCCTATCAAGTGTTATTTATAGGTCTATTATATCTATACAAATTAACTGCATAAGAATAATTGAACATAAAATATTATGCTTAAAATGATGATGCATTTAAAATGTATACAGAATTTTTTGGAGTCATTCATCGGTGTTATTTCATTCTTTCTTTCCCAAACAGCGAGTTCCTCTGCAACTCCTGCAACACAAACAACCACAAAAAAAACAGGCACAGCCACTACTGCTTCCATGATTACGCAATCAATAACAGTAATAACTCAAGAAACCAACACCAACCCATCCACAAAAACAATCATTACTCTCACACCAACAACAGTCACAAATGAGACTGCCCATACCTCCTCATCAACAAAAATGAGCACTACTACAATACCGGCAACAGTAACAACCGGGACTACCCACATCTCCTTGTCCACAAAAACAAGAACTACAATCACACCGACAACAGTTACAGCTGAGACTACACAAACCACCCCGTCCACAACAACTAGAATTACAACCACACCAATACCTACTACAATTCAGACTGCTTATACTACCCCATCCCCAAAAATTAGCTCTACTACTACACTGACAACAGCTACAACTCAGAATACTCAAACCACCCCATCCACAAAAACGAGAACTGCTACCACACCAACAGGAACAACTCAGACTACTCAAACTGCCCCATCCACAACAACTAGAGCTACTACCACACCATCAACACAGACCTCCTCATCCACAAAAATGAGCACTATGACTACTCCATCCACAACAACTAGAACTACAACCACACCATCAACACACATAACTTGGACTATCCAGACCTCCTCATCCACGAAAACGAGCACTACTACCACACCGACAACAGTTACAACCCAGACTACTCAAACTGCCCCATCCACAATGACAACAGCAACAACACAGACTACTCAAACTGCCCCATCCACAAAATTGAGCACCACTACCACACCTACAACAGCTACAACTCAAACTGCCCCATCTACAACAACTAGAACTACTACCACACCTACAACAGCTACAACTCAGACTACCTACACCTCCTCATCCACAGAAACGAGCACTACTACCAGACCAACAACAGCAACAACCCAGACTACTCAAACCGCCCCATCCACAATGACAACAGCAACAACAGAGACTACTCAAACCACCCCATCCACAAAATCGAGCACTACTGCCACACCGACAACAGCTACAACTGGGACTACTCAAACCGCCCCATTAACAACAACAACAGTAATAACACAGACTACTCAAACTGCCCCATCCACAAAATCGA
>JAODKL010000385.1:0-11455 GCA_026780765.1 Petrocephalus schoutedeni
GGGTACATGGTGGTCATGAAGGGATGGACATGGTCAGAAACAATGCTCAGGTAGCCCGTGGCATTTAAACGATGCCCTATTGGCATTAAGGGGCCTAAAGTGTGCCAAGAAAACATCCCCCACAACATTACACCACAAATGCATTGCTGCATACCTCGGTTGTACCGAGTGGTTATTTCAGTCAAAGTTGCAATTCATTAATGATGAATTAACATCAGTATGTAACTATGACTTAGTATGTAGTTGATTCATACATAAATATGTATTTTGTATAAAGTATATTATGTATTATATTGTAGACCGCGGGCGGTGGCCAGCCGCTGTCGTGCTTTGCGGTTCACAATGAATGCACTTATGGCTCGACCTAACAGTGAACGGTAAACACAGGATTAAGTGAGCCGTCTGCTAGGCTGACTAGAGATGAGCACCAGGGTTCAGGCACGACACTTTAGACAACCATATTTCAGAGTGAGACACTGAGTATCAGGCAGCAGTCTCGTACTCACCCCTGTCAGACGACCGTGGTTTTTCGTAGATATAGCCTTATGGTTTCTACTTCTGCGAGTCGCCTCCTCGATGGGTGTAGCGAGATTTTAGAGGGACAAAAGTGCGGTGTCCCTCCACTGGGGTCAAATTTACGCTAAGAGCATTCACCAAATTAATGGCAGTTGCTGCTTAGATTGACCTCCCGCAGGACCTGGCCCCCACAGTGTAAGGTATGATGAGACCTGGGGGCCGCACGGGATCCCTTTTAAGGTTCCCAACCTTGTATGGACACAGACACCAATCTAAAAAAGGAGAAGTTTATTCGATGAAATTATCGAGTCTCACAGAATTATATATATAGCCCTTGGATCAGGCTTGCAGAGAATATAGATAGAAAAAGTATAAGAAAAGAAATATTAAAACAATGAACAATCTAAAACATCGAAAAACACAAAACGTAAAACGTGTTAATTACCCAGAGGAAACAGTTTTTATACTCTCTCTCTCTCTCTCTGTTTCCAGAATGTCCGTGCAGTTTCTACTTTCCCCCCTCCCCTTGCACGGGGCATAGATCACTATCAGTGGTTATACTTCCCCCAGCTCAGGGATTTGCAAGCATCACTCAAGTTAATTATGTCTCGTGTGTTTGACCACATTTTCCACATTTTTCCACAGTCAATAATCAGCATTTAAATCATCAAACAGTTTGACATTTAGCACTTATTTTCTAAGCACCTGGCCTTCCGCCGTTCAGCATACAGTCGAAATGTAACACCTGTTCAACAATATAATTATATAATGTGTTATATAATATCACGCGGGGCAATGAAGGGAAATACGGATCCAGAAATGCAGGGAATGCAAGGTTATACAGGTAAACAAAGACCCCGCCGAGACAGGAATGGAGAGGGCGAGGAAGGAGATCCTCTCCCTGGGTGGTGTTCAGGCAACGAGTCCAGAGACGGCAGGCGATACTTGTAGTCGTAGACAGAAGAATGGGGTCGATGATAGGGGGGTCTGTTCGACGATCAGACACAGGACGGGAGTACAGGCGGGGAGGAGGACAGGACGTGCCGGGCTCAACAGGATGGGAAGTTTCAAGAGCGGGAGCTGGACTAAGGAAGGAAGGCACAAATGGTAAGGATTGGAAACTAGGCAAACGGGAGAGGTGCGGGAGATAGGGGAGACGGAAGACAAAGAAATGCTCGGTATGGCTTCTATACATCAGCACAATACTTTGCAGTAGTTGTTTGGAGCCGCTCTTCTTTTAAGGCGAGGTTAATTAGTCGCTGAGGTGTTGTACCTGTTGATCCCCGCCCCCGTGGGCATGACAGAACCCGCCCCCGACGGCCGCCTCCTGGAGGCCCATGTCGCTTGCGAGGATGCCCACGTGGATGGGGAGCAGGCCTGGTAAGGTGTACCTGATGGAACACATCCTTCAGGGTAGAGTCTGTAACCTCAGCAGCCGGTAACCAACTCCACTCGTCAGGGCCACCCCCCTCCCAGTTGACGAGATATTGTAGCCGCCCCATCCGGCATCGTGAATCGAGGAGGGCGCGCATCCTAGCCAAGGGCGTGTCATCTGGTACAGGCGGATGGTGTCCTTCAGGCGAATCCGGGACAGGACGAAGGCTGTTGTACTTAACAGGTTTCAGGAGAGAAATGTGAAATGTAGGAGAGATCCAGTAAACTCGAGGCAGCTGGAGTCATACGGTTACAGGTCCCACCCTTCACAGTATGCGGGAGGGCCCTATGTATTGATAGGTGAGCTTACGGCAACCCGGGATTCGGAGGTTCTTGGCGGACAGCCAAACTTGTTGCCCTACCCGATATGGGAACCCGGGACGCCGATGCTTGTCTGCTTGAGCCTTGGTTCGTTCGACCTGCGTGTGTAACGCGCGTTGGATGGTCTGCCAGGCTTGCTTGCTGTCGTGGACTGTCCCATCTCATCGCCCGGGCGGTCGCCCTCTCCATTCCTGTCTTGGCGGGGTTGTCATGGTTGTCATGATCAGCCCCGCCCTGCATGTCTTTTTCCCAGTGTTTCCCTCAGGCGTGGCTCAATTACCCACACCTGAGCCTTGTTTAGCTTTGCCTTGTGTTCCAATCCCATTGTTAACCCAGCACACCTGCCTACTGTTTGTTCCTTGATGTCCTACCCTTTATTAGTTAGTGAGTGTGAGTCCTGTTACCACTGTCGGTTATTGTCAATGTTACCCGTTGTTTTTGGTTCCTGGTTTACCCCTGTTCCAACAATAAACACCCCTGCATTAACCACAGCCTGCATCATTGCATCATGGGTCGTTCCTCCTTCCGGCAACGCGACAATGGTAACTTTTCGTGAAAAAACTTTTTTTTATAGTGTAGAATGAATACGTGTGAGCGATGTATTCGTCAAAGAGCTAGGGCTGAATGTAGTGCTCCGCTTGTGAACATCTCCACCTGTAGGCCACTGAAGCTAGTTTGTATGGACTATTTGTCTCTAGAACCAGACAGAAAGAGGTCAAAAAACATACTCGTCATCAAAGATCATTTACTATTTACATTTTAATATGCCGTTGCCATCACAACACCAGACCAAAAAGCAAAAACGATTGCAAAAGCACTGTGGAGTACTTTCTTTGTCTATTATGGATTTCCCGAATGACTGCACAGTGACCAGGGCCGGGATTTTGAATCTGCAATGATAAAAGAACTGTGCAGCCTCCTTGGAATTAGGAAAACAAGGACCACTCCCTATCATCCACATGGAAACCCAGTGGAGAGGTTTAATACACCCCTCATCAGTATGCTGGGCACACTGCAAGAAGAGGACAAAATGAGGTGCAAAGCTTGAAGCTGGAGATCGTGTCCTAGTGAGAAACAGACAGCGAGGATGATATTGAGCAAGACTACTCTTGTATAGTTAGATCACTGTGAAACGCATTTGTTCACCAGGAAACATAAATTTACAAATGGAATATATGGCCAGTATACTGTATATAACCATTCTTACAAGAGCTCAAAAGAAAGCTTTTCAAAAGAAAACCAACTCACTCTGACACACTCTGATAGTGTGTGTGTTGGGATACACACAAACCTGGAACCCGCCTGGTGACCTAGCTCCCCTCTAAATCAAACAAAAGCATTCATATTAACATAGCATATAACAAATTAGCATCCACAAACATGGGATGTCCCCATCCACCAGCAAGCTCATCGCCACTTACGCCGCACCACTGTTCGGTACTTCAGTACTTCACGGTCTTCAGCGTGGTGGGGATATCACGTGCCTGGCTCACTTTACCAATCTGTGGGCATCAGCAAAAATAATAAAATTATTGCTCATTCTCCTCAGTCAGTAAGCTTAATTATACATTCATCTACCCGAAACTGGTGACCATTTTAATGTATTTTATAAATGCAGTAGTATATTTAGGTTACTTACATGCAGACAGTACATGCCTCCATAGCCCTAGGCTCCATGCTACCGCTACTTCCTGGCTCCTAACATCTTACGCATGTACCGTCTTCCGACCATTTCTGGTGTGTGACATTATACGGATGCTCCGGTCTCCCACACACTCTCTCATTCCACTGCCCTAAAAGCAGCAGCACCACCGCAACCGACAGAAAAGCTGCAATGGCACGAATTGCAGAAACGAAGTGACACCAAGCCATCCAAACAGCTTAAAGGCACTCGCTGCCTATAGTTCACCTGGCTTCAAATACATCCAGCAAGTGTTTTGAAGAATCAACCGATCTAGGATCATGCCAAATCATCCGGCTAAACAAGTAATCCACATACGGAGAATACCCACCTTTCCTACATTTACGTTGCCATCTATGTGAGTTTCTTGAATGATGCCAAAAGTCAGAGTATTTTACTCACCTCCGTAGACACCTTAGAGTTAATCAGAAAGTACAGTCCTGTAGTACAGCAAACAGCCCTGCACGTTTCTGACAAATCTGTACAGGAAGTTATTCAACAACTTTTTCAGTAAGTTCAGTTGTCACAACCACTTTTGTACAATAAAGTGAAAGCCGTTCTACAGAAGTATTAAACAGATATTGACGAATCAGTTGTGAAGGAAATAGCTGAGACTGTTGCAGGAAGCAATATTGTCACTGCAGGCTGTGGTAAAGATGGGTGTCTTGCTACCATTAAAAGAAGAGCATCATACATGTGTGAATTTCCACTGGTAATGTCTATAGAATATGTAGTCGAGAAAGGTAGAAAAACAGTAGCGTATGTGGCTATATTGCAGTTGCTTCAAAAATTGCTAAGTAAGAAACATTTTAGAGAAGGCTATGTCACAACCAGTCCATGTACTGGGTGAGTACAACACTTGTAGAGATGGTGAGTGGTTCAGAGGAAATGGCCTTCTATATAGTGATGAGTTCACAATTGGTTTGAGCCTGTATTTTGATGAATTTGAAATAGTTAATCCATTGGGGACATCAAAAAGGAAGCATAAGATGTGTGCAGTATACTGGACCATCACTAATATACCTGCAAAATATAGATACCCGCTTTACTCAATTCGGTTTGCTCTTTCGTGCAACAAAACAACAGTTAAAACAAAGTACTGTACTCACTCATTTATGATTTAGTCTGTCTTGAACAGCATGGTGTCTATATTGAGAACCTTGCTACAAGTGTCAGAGGAACTGTTTTGTGTGTCAGCTGATAATTTAGGTGTTAACTCTCTTGACAGATTTTAGGAGAGCTTCTCAGTAGAAAAATTCTGCAGATTTTGCATGGCATCCTGAGGTGAAGCACAACACAAAGGTATGTTATGGTACATTTAAACTCAGAGATAAAGATACACACAACAGTGAAGTACAGGGGATTTTGCTTGATTCAAATCTGGGAAAATATCCTGGTGTGAAAAGAGCATCACTTCAAATTTTTCTAGGTCGTTATCCCGCTGACCTGCTGCATGATGTTTTGGAGGGCATAGTCCCAATAAGATTGTCTCTTTGCATTGCAGACATGGTAGCAAAGAAATACATCATTCTTGAGGTACTGAATGAAGCCATCTAAATTAAAATTGCAAAACTTGCCAAGTGTTTTTTCATCAGACGAATTTAATATGTTTTAGTGAAATTCCCTGCATACTGTCCATACTAAACCGAAAGTACCAGTAAATAAAAGCCTGACCTTAAATCCAGCTGAGTAGCAATGAATTGCATGTTCATAACATGATGTAGGTATTAATCGCACATCATCCACCCTATAATATAATACGGCCATTTTTCATCTTCAGTACAAAATACCCTGCCAAGTTGTTGCCTGTTGTGCTGTTATTCAGCGCCGGTACCAGTTTTTACGTCAGTGGAAAAACCAGCACCTTGAAATACCTTATTTCGGTACGGTACCTGGTGTGGTGGAAAACCACACTTACCCTGCATTCGTATTATCTCAACAAAGTTGTAAATTTTGAGGTGAGAGAAGTCATAGTAACCCAATCTCCCAATCCAGCTACACACAAACCTCCACGAACGTGCTGCTAAAGTTGTTGGCTGAGCACAAAAAGCTTATGGAAAGATGTTTATTACTTCACATGTAAGAGCAAACCAAGCAGCAAGAACGGTGAAAAAGGGGGGGGGGGGGTTGTGTATCCCCCAAAAAACAATTGGAAAAAAAATATTGAAAATGGTCCAACTTGGAATTATTATTGAAAACAATACGGTTTTCATTTTTTTCTGTTTAGGATCGCAGTGGCTTGTCATGCCCAATTGAGCTTACAGAGTGGTGGTTGTGAGGACAGGGATAGAATGGGAATGCATGATGAGCAAGGATGACAACACATTTTTTCTGAAAATTACCAAAAGTGTCACTATCTACTGTTGAAGCTACACGAACAGGGGTTAACACAGGAACCTACCAGAGGGCATCCACTTGTACCTGCAAGACAAACGATTTTGATTTTCTTGTGGTACATGGAAACTCAGAACAGTTTCAGAGAGATTTATGGTACATTTAATGTGTCACAGTCAACAGCACACATGACTAACTGAAGTCCTTCAGCTGTTTTCTTGGGCCCTCCTTTATCTTCTGGACAACTACATTTCAGGAAAAAGCATCATCAGCTGCTTTCCACAGGCTATGCGGCATCAACAGAACTATTGGAGCTATTGATGGGTGTCACATCAGAGTCTAGAGGCCAAAGGTCAGAGGAGGTGCCTACATGAAAAGAAAGTCCTGCTCTAGGGAATTTGTGATGTGAGAGGGCACTTCATTTTTGTAGGACCACCTAGAGCAGTGATTTTCAACTACTGTGGTATAAAAAACAAGGCTACAAAGTGTCATTTTGTAACATTTTTGGTTGGTGGTGTGCCGTGGTGTTTTTTAAATGTAAAAAATGTGCTGTGGCTCAAAAAATGTTGAAATACACTGACCTAGAGGGGTGCATGATACCAGAATGCTGAGGGCCTCCAACTTTTACTGGCAAGAGAAGATGGGGGACTACAAATTGCTGGGAGACAGTGCCTACTGTCATGGTAGGGTTGGGCGAGGGAAAAGGCAGAGGCGGAACTGTCAGGAGCTTTATTTCGCACAGAATCAGGGTAGGACGACACGCAATGTCAATGACAGGACTGGGGAAACGCACTCGAACGCGGACTGAAATACACAGGACCAAGGACAAGCATCAAGGAACAGCTGGTAAACACTGGGATTCCACACTGGGTGTGGCACACAGGAGGCTTGGACGAGCAGGGCACCTACATAGGACAAGCATACCCCTTCAACAGTACCAGGAGCAGCACCACAGCACCAGGAGCAAAACACCAGGGTCAGCCATGGGTGGTCATAGAACAGGCATTTGGAAGGATGAAGTGCAAGTGAAGGTGCATAAATGACCTGCAGAACACTCTCATGGACTTTGTGGTGATGATGATAATGGCAGCATCCAGTGTGTACCACTTCCGTGATCCCTTTTCAGTACTGAAGTATTCTCTGAGACGATTGAACAATTTTGGGGCCACATCCGTTTCTTTTTTTTTTAACCTTCTCTTGAGTGGATACTGAGTTCTTCTTCACCATTACAATCCAAATGGGTTCAAATCACTCAATTAAAAACATTGTTTGGTCTTTTGCAAAGTGGTTGTAGGCTGAAAAGATGGAAGAGGAAGTGAAGGCTGTGGCTGCAAGCAAACCATCAATGGGACACTGGGAACAGGACAGACACACAGAACAGGCACAACAGAATCAACTCGGAGAGCAGACGACACAGCACAAGCAAGACAGACAGACAGGGGCAGCAGGAAAGGGGGCACACCAAAAGGAGGAACGCAGGGACCAGGAGTGAACACGGGAGACACAGGGGGCACAAAGGCAGGAGGGACAAAACCAGGGGACAGAGAAGCATTGTACAGGCTGGACAGGACGCGGTGGCGCCATCTCCTGGACCAGACGGGGGCGCGGCGGCGCCATCTCATGGACCAGACGGGGGAGCAGTAGGCAACACGTGAGGGTGGTCACCCAGCAAGCTAAAGAGCTCCCTCAGGGCTGCCTGTATGGGCACCAAAACCTGAGGGGAAGAAGCCGGGGTGACAGCTGCCAAATCCTGCTCCAGGTGAGCCAGGGCATGGGCAGTGTCAAGAACGGCTTGCAAAGCCAGATCATCCATTAGTCTCACCCAAAGCCAATGAAGGGTGAAGTACCGAGTCGCCCAAGATTTGGGATCAGGAACAGGAGCAGGGAGCACGGGAGCTAGAACAGGGAGCACAGGAACTGGAGCAGGAGACACGGGAACTGGAGCAGGAGACATGGGAACTGGAGCAGGCATCACCACATGAGCCGCCTTCTTGGGGATCCTTGATGTAGGGAAACTGCGGGATGGCGTCCTCAACGGACCTGGCCCCTTTAAGGGCCAAGCACTTTCCCCTGAAGGGGTAAGCCGTCAGCGGAAGCAGCATGGCGGCGCCATCTGCGGGAGGTGAACGCGGGGGAACCAGGGAGGTGTCTGGAACGAACACCGCTGGATTCAAGATCGGGAGGGGCTCCTCCTGATCCGTAGCAGGGCAAGCAGCGAGGAGAGAGACAGCACTTAGGAAGACCTCTGGCGTCTTCTGTCTCTGGCCCTTCCGCTTTTTCTTCCTGCTTCGGGTGGCGGGACTGGAGGCAGCTTGGGGAGACCCGACAGCGGATCAGCAGGTACACCGCTGTCAAGTCGCACCCGCCGGAGCATTATCTCCACAGCCCCGCTTCCGAGCCACAGCAGGTTGCTGCGCGCTTCTTCCGCAAGGGAAGCGTCCCCCAATGGGTCCATCTCCTCGAAGAGGTCTCGGGTTCGCACCGCCGGTGTGCAAGCCATGGGGTCCTCTCGGACCTCGGGCTGCTGCAGCCAGTATACCACCTCGTTGGCCAAGCCGAGGTATTCAGCCTTGATAAGCTGAGGCGTCTTGTTGCGAAGTCCGGTCATTCTGTCATGGTGGGTGCTGGATGCGGAGCGGGGAAGCATAATTGGGGTCTAGAAAGTGAGGTGAACGAGGTTTTATTAAGGACACGAGCGGGGAACAGCACAGGATAGCGTAACGACATCAATGGCCGGACTGGGGAAACAAACTTAAACGTGGACTTAATACACAGAACTAATGACATGAACGAGAAACAGCTGATAAATGGAAGGATTAACACAAGGGTAATGAGGGGAGTACTCAATTAATTGAATACATGTGTAGGCAGTTGCCTAACTGAAGAGCTGTGCTATGTGGTGTTTTGAATTGTGTGTTACTTTTATCTGTTTCTAGCTTTTTCACAAAGTCAGCCAGCCTGTTGCTTGCAAAAGAACACCGTATCCAAGAGGTGGCAAAGACAGAGGGGAGGAGGGCTGTCAGTGCAGTGCCAGAGGAAAATGAGGCTGCAGCTGATCCAGTGAGCAAGGCACCACATCATATAGCAAGCATGTAGCAGCCTGGACATCGCCTTTGAGGAAATCTTACAAGAGAGGCAGTCACAGGGATGGTCCGTGAGTACCGCATCAGCAGAAACTCAAGTGCAGACCTACCTCTCAGAAAAAAACACCCCTAAGGAAAGTGACCCACTTCAGTACTGGAAAGAACATGCTAATCAGTTTCCCTCTATGGCTGCTGTTGCAACCCAGTATCTCAGTGCCCCCTGCAGCTCTGTGGACAGTGAGAGACTTTTTAGTGCCGTTGCAAACGTCCTTGATGAGAACAGAAACAGGCTCCAACCTGACAAGGTAGTGATGTTAGTTTTCATTAAGAAAAACATCAATTTTTGAAACTTACTACTGATGACAGTAAAAGTTAGGAGTGCAGTTCCTAAAAGCACATTACTGGCTTTGCAAACACTGTAGCACTTTTATTTTTTTATTTGTTTACATGCCTGCTGGGTATTTTAAGTTGAGGTGCTATTAGTTTTTATATTAGACTTTTTTTATATTTACTGTTGCACTAAAGTCCAAAAGTGAAGAATTTATGTTATTTATTACTTGATTGTTCAAGCTACCTCACAGAAGTGCTCTGTTTGTTAACAGAGTTGTTGAATGTTAAAATAAGGTAAATTAAATAAAAAATAAGGAACATCCTAGATCTGTTTCTTCGCTCTTCTTTATTCTTTTTTTATGTATTATAGAAGTATTGGATCGGGACTCGGTATTGGTAGATACTCAAAATCAAATGACTTGGATCTGATCAGGACATCCCTAATTATAAATAAATATGAACAAAAAAACAAGTCATAAATAATAATAGGTAATAATTATAAATATCAACCAACAATTTATAAATTAACATTAACATTATAGATTAATTAAATAATACATTATTTCATAGTTCATTATTTAATTATTTAAATGATTTGATTAATAATTTAGTCATGTTAATATTATTTTTAAAAGTCTACCAATACATTACATTCAAATACTATACCTTTTATCAGCTGTACAATTGACAAAACTGCTAAAACTACAACTGATTATTTTGAACAAACTATCATCACTGACATGTGCGTAAGAGTAGTCTTGAGTGTGCGTAGATTCTGATAAGAAAACATTGCTGAATGACAGAATCTTCGTCAAAAGTTCGTAAGTGGGGTTTAAGAACAAATTTGTTCGTAAGGTTGGTGAATGAGGCCCATTGTTCCAAAAGTCTTGTGGTTTGTTTAGGTGCAACCCTGCAAACCTAAGCCATGCTGCCATGCTCTTTTTAGAGAGCAAAAGCTTTCTTCTAGAAACCCTTCCAAACAAGCTATACTTGTTCAGTCTTTTTCCAACTGTACAATCATAAATTTCAATATTTAACATACTAACTGAGGCCGGTAGAGTCTGTGATGTAGCTCTTGGGTTTTTTGTCTCTGAGCATTGCACATTTTGACCTTGGGGTGAATTTTCTGTGACATCCACTCTTGGGAAAATTGGTAACGGTCTTGAATGCTTTCCACTTATGAATCTTTCTCACTGTAGAGTTATGGATTTCAAAATGTATGGAAATGGCCTTATAAGTTAAAACTCTTTCCAGATTGATGGGCATCAACAATTGCTTCTCTAAGATCATTGCTGAGGTCTGTCCTCCTTGGAATTGTGTTAACACATGCCTGAATGCTCCAGACCTTCAAACTGCCAAAATTTCTGCTTCTATAGAGGTGGTCACACTTGCTGATGATCATTTAATCAAATGCATTTGATTACCAGCACCTGGCTGCTATTTAGCCTCTTAAGTCTTAAAGATTTGCTAAGACCAGATGATGTCCTGATACATTAACCTTAAAATTGAAAGTGAGTGTACGTTCTTGTTCATATGACTGGCTACCAAGAGTACAGACTGCAAATAGTGCATTTCTGCCTGGTCTAGGTCACCTGCCTGTAACCTCACAGATATCATTGTTGGTTTTTCAGTCACTGAACATGTAAAACAACCATTGGATAATATTTACCAAACTGGAACTACACTCACCGGCCACTTTATTAGGTTCACCTTGCTAGTACCGGGTTGGACCCCCTTTTGCCTTCAGAACTGCCTT
>JAODKL010000386.1:0-11430 GCA_026780765.1 Petrocephalus schoutedeni
CGATGGGCTGGCCCCCCATCCTGGGTTGTTCCCCGCCTCGTGCCCGTAGCTTCCGGGATAGGCTCCAGACCCCCCGCAACCCCGATAGGGAAGAAGCGGGTTAGAAAATGGATGGATGGATGGGATTATACTGTATATCCTTCTCTGTTAAGTGAAAATTGTTTTTTTTCCACATTTATTGTACAATATGTTGGTATTAGGTGTATCTGCCAGGTGAGGATTTACAGCCTCTGGAGTATATTGTACTTATTGTACTATATTGTACTTATTGTATAACCCATTTCAAAAAAAGTAGGTAGACTGTGTAAAATGTAAATAAAAACAGAATATAATATAATCATATACACCCATATTTAAAAGAAAATTGAACAAAGACAACATATCAAATGTTGAAACTGAGAAATTTGATTGTTTTATGACAAATATATGCTCAGTTTGGATTTGATGCCAGCAGAGGCAGAGTCTCTGTGCAGTGAAGATGGGGAGATGTTCACCATTCTGTGAAAGACTGCGTGGGCGAATAGCACAACAATTTAAGAATAATATTCCTATGTGAAATATTGCAAAGAATTTGGGAATTTCATCTACAGTACATAATATCATTAAAAGCTTCTGAAAATCCAGAGAAATGTCTATACATAAGGACATGAACAGACTGGGACAAAAAATCGGCCCTGGCATTATGGTGTGGGGTTGTTTCTCAGGGGTTAGGCTTGGCCCCTTAGTTCCAGTGAAAGGAACTCTTAATGCTTCAGCATACGGAGCCATTTTGGAGAGTTTCAGCCACCCAGATTAGTGGGTTTAGGGTTGGTCCCTTACTGTTCCAACATGAATGCGCACCACTGCACAAAGCAAGGTCTATAAAGACATGAATGAGCGAGTCTGGTGTGGAGGAACTTGACTGACCTGACCAGAGTCCTGACCTTAACCCGAGAGAGCACCTTTGAGACTAAAAGCCAGGCCTTCTTGTCCGACATCAGTGCCTGAACTCATAAATACTCTCCTGGAAGAATGGTCAAAAATTCCCATGAACACACTCCTCTACCTTGTGCCATGCCTTCCCAGAAGAGTTGAAGCTGTTATAGCTGTAAAGGTTGAGCCAACTCCATATTAAAGCCTATGTATTAAAAATAGGATGCCATTAAAGTTCATGTATGTGTAAAGGCAGGCATCCCAATACTTTTTGGCAATATAGTGTATTTCAACACAAGACTGCGCATTTTATTCTGAAAATTCCTCAACTCAAAACTTTGCACTGTAAATAAATAAATAATATAAATAATAATAATAATGTAAATATGTACATTATTTACATAAACACAAACTTTATCCAAGTAATGTAATTATTGATATCTAGATTATAATAATCAAAAATTATTTGTTTCATAATTTGTTACATAATATTTTATTTTGGATATTCCCATAGATGTGCATGTGTGAGTGAATGGTGTATGAGTGTGCCCTGCGATGGGCTGTCCCCCCATCCTGGGTTGTTCCCCGCCTCGTGCCCGTAGCTTCCGGGATAGGCTCCGGACCCCCTGGGACCCCGGTAGGGAAAAAGCGGGTTGGAAAATGGATGGATGTATGTGGTCACTTATATGTACAATATATTTATTTCTGTTTTAAAGTGTTTGTTTGTTTCATTTTTTATTTTAGTGTTTTATATTTGTGCATTGAGGGTTATGTAAATGTAGTTGATGTAATGAATCCTTAATTGAAAACAATGAATCATATTGAAATCCACGTTTTTAAATGCTAGTCATCATTGAAATGGTCTAATCTCAGTCATGAAACTTCCCTACCATGCCTCACTTACTTTGCATATGTTCATGAAAAACTTTACCCTACCAGAATAATCATGGCCCAATAGGTCCGTAAAATCCCCTCGTATTATATGTGATGTCTGTGACAGTTAGTTTGTCTACACAGTTATTCTCCATCACCGGGGTAGACAAAATTTATTGATTCATTGACAGTCCTGTTAACCACAATTTTAGCAATTTAGGTAATATTTTTTTTATTGTTTGCTTTACATGGGAATAGCAAAACTTTTAAAGACAGAGGGTTGGTGAGAGCAAAAAGAAACGAAACCATAGAGAAAGTAAAGTGATGCCAAAGAAGCAACTCTGGTAGTAGCCTCGGGTTTAGAACTGACTCCAAGATAACCTGACTGATTGAAACACCCCCTGCAGCAAGAGGATACCAAGGCTGGCAATAGAAGGCAGATGACATAGTTAATCTAATGCAGAGGCCTGAACTATAGCAGGCATAAACTGGAATAGCATCAACAAGACTGCTGGCAGTTTCATTATAATGCACCATCATTTATTAAAACCAGTTTTGCAAAAAGCAGTTTAAGAAAATGCCTTCACTCAGGCATTCTTGCAGAATAACAGCATACTGTGCTGTCCCCCCTGTGCAATAAGCAAAGTTACCCTGCAGTGCGCCCCCTGGTGGTAAGATTTGACACAGCAAGTCAACTGTCAGAAATCTGGTACATGGGGAATCAACAGCTGTGCCTATCAGTTTTATAGTATAAAGTACTATACATCCTTACTATACATACTTACATACGTACCATATAGTATAAAATAATATTATTTTTAATATATGAGGAGCATTTTATAGTGAATTTAGAAGCTGCAATAGTCTTATATTCACATTGACATTGAACATATTCTGATATCACAATGTAGCTTTTTAACCCAGCTGACTATTGCAGTCCTTGCGATGTGAGAATTGCTTGTGCATAACATGCAATGTCGATATTAATAGCCCTACTTGCAACTGGTGCTTCTTTAGGCATGCAGAGCCTGCATGTCGCTTACTAGCAACAAGCTCAATGTATACACAAACCCTTAAACTGAAGTAAATTATATTATGTCAGATAGACTTCTCTTGCATATAAGTCATGAAAACCATGCAAATTTTCCTTTTGTATCAAATATGACATGTTTGGATTTAATTTGCCTTACTAGAAATTGTAGTTGCACAATTTTTCAAAAAATCAAGATCAGTGGAGGTGCCTGATGCCACTGCTAATAATACTAGTCAATAGACAATAGTCCAATTGTCAGGCTGTTGTGTAACCTGTAGAGTGTTTCTGCACCATAATAATGATGACATGTTAGCGAAGATGGCTGTGAATGTTGGCTTTCAATGCTTCTCATTTTTTATGTATTGTAATTTGTTAGTGTTCTTGGTTCACTGTTATATGCTTGGAAAAACCATGAGACTTCTCGAGACTATCAGAGCTCACATCTAGACGTACATAGAAGCAGGCATGAGAGGAACAGGCTACGATAAGTTCAATAAGTTCACTAATGAATTTCAATAGTACTTCACTGTGTCAACTGGAGGTTGATTACAGGACTTCTCAGTGTCCATGGACTATGGCTGTGCATTTAGCTTTGTCGCTTAATACTCTATGCAGTTATGGTGTGTGAATCTGTTTCCATTGTCCTGTATCTGCTATGGGGTGCTGGTTCAGATTCAGAATATAGTATCTTGTTGAAGTAACTGAATGGAGTGGATTGGTTTGATTTTTATCACTGTTGAAGGATGTCAGTATGATGACACAGCAGGCCAACACACAGCAGAACACCTTTGCGTTTGTAATGCACTGCAAATCCATATTCAGCTATATTAGTTTGTGTGGCCCATCTGCTTTTATTCTGGCCCACCTGTAATTTCATTTTTGGTTACGCTATTGACTGGCAAGCATGCATACATACATCGCAGTATACCTCAATTCATTTCAACTAAATTCAGCTTGAATTGACACATTACATTGTCTCAAAGTGCTTCACATTATCGTTGCTCAAAGCCCCCAGTGAGCCAGAGGAGACAGTAGCAAGGAGAAAGTCAAAGGGGGAGCCCATCCCCCAGGGGCCAATAGAGGAGGTCTCATGAAGAGGATGGCAAAGTCCTAATTTACACAGTCCAAATCCACAGTCAAAACAACTTTTTTTCTAAACTGGAGTCGACTCAAAAGTTCCTCAAAGAAAGATAGGAAGAGATTTGGATATTTCACCTTCTACAGTGCATAACATAATTAAAAGATTCAAGGAATCTTGAGGAATTTCAGTGCGTAAAGGACAAGGGCGCAAGCCTAAGCTGAACAACCGTGATCTCCGATCCCTCAGGCGGCACTGCATCAAGAATCGTCATTCATCTATAAGCGATATCACTACATGGGCTCAGGACTACTTTGGCAAGTAGTTACGTAGTTACATCCACAAATGCCAGTTAACACTGTACTGTGCCAAAAGGAAGCCCTATGTTAGCAACAGTGCCCAGAAGCGCCGTCGACTTCTCTGGGCTCGGAGGCATCTGGGATGGACCATCACACAGTGGAAATGTGTACTATGGTCAGAGGAATCAGTATTTCAGGTATTTTTTGGGAGAAATGGACACCGTGTGCTCCGGACCAAAGAAGAAAAGGATCACCCAGACTGTTACCAGCAACAAGTCCAAAAGCCAGGGTCTGTCATGGTATGGGGTTGTGTCAGTGCCCTTGGCAAAGGTAACTTGCACTAATGTGATGGCACCATTAATGCTGAAAAGTACATAGAGATTTTGGAGCACAATATGCTGCCTTCAAGAAGACATCTTTTCCAGGGACGCCCATGCATATTTCAACAAGACAATGCTAAACCACATTCTGCACACATTACAAAGTCCTGGCTGTGGAGGAAGAGGGTACAGGTACTTGACTGGCCTGCCTGCAGTCCCGACCAGTCTCCAATAGAGAATGTATGGTGCATTTTGAAGTGCAAAATGCAACAACAAAGACCCCGTACTGATGCCCACCTTAAGACTTGTTTGCAGGAAGAATGGGACAAAATTACACCTGAAACACTTCATCACTTGGTGTCTTTAGTCCCTAAACGTCTTTTAAGTGTTGTGAAAAGCAACATTACAAAGTGGTAAATGCTTTACTGTCCCAACTTTTTTTGAAATGTGTTGCAAGAACCAAAATTGGAATACGTGTTTATTTTGCGAAAAACAGTAAAATTCATGAGGAACACATTAAATATTAAGTATTAAGTATTGTTTGCAATGAAATACAAGTCAAAGTAAATTTAGAAATCACTACTTTCTTTTCTTATTTGCGTTTTCCATACCGTCCCAACTTTTTCTGATTTGGGGTTGTAGATTACATTAAATGACCTCCTATCTGAACAAGATATTGTTTTAAGTAGCAAAAGAATGGCACCAGAAATTATTCATTTTATTGGTATATTTATTTAAAAAATCATTTACATTTTCAGTTGGTGCGCACCACTCATTCAAAGTCATAAGAAAGCTTATGTATTTCTGCCATATACTGAAAACATCTGTTGCGACACGGCTTGGCGCAGGTGAGAAAATGGTGATGATCCACTTACAGCTCCAAGACAAAAGCGGTTTATTAACATATTAGAACAGCTAACAACGGGAAGGCACAAAAAGATGTGGTACAGGGACAGGTGTAAATCAAATAAACCAATCACAAGAGGAGCACAGCAACAAACAACAGGTGGAACAATTAAGCACAAGCTCAGAACTAGGGAATACTACAAACGCTAGAAAACAATAACCAACACTCTGGGAATACACTAGGATAATAAACAGTACCAAAAATAAACAGGACCAGATGAGAACAGGACACAGGTAGGATAAACCTA
Source organism: Petrocephalus schoutedeni (assembly GCA_026780765.1). Classification (NCBI taxonomy): domain Eukaryota; kingdom Metazoa; phylum Chordata; class Actinopteri; order Osteoglossiformes; family Mormyridae; genus Petrocephalus; species Petrocephalus schoutedeni. The sequence continues at coordinate 5,670 of JAODKL010000386.1, forward strand.
TAACTGAGAAAACAATAGAAAAACACTGGGGAACAGAAAACAAATAAATATAAATAAACAAATGAGGCTGGACACAGGCCTCCAACCCATGACCCATGTTTCCAAGAGGGAGAGAGATTTCAGCACAACACCTCTGAGCAAGTCAGATGTTTTGGCCACGCCATCCATACTTACAATATTTAGATTTTATAGCCTGAAAAAACACATATATTGGCCATTTGTACATTTTTAACTGCCATTTCATTTGAAACGCTAAATGAAATCACTTAAATAAACATTACCAATATTTTGAAATGTTTACTGGTTGTATATTTCAGACATTAAGGAGTGAAGGATCTCCTTTTCCTGGGAGGCGTTTAACCCGACTTTTAAAAACCGCACACTGGTTTTATAGTTATATAGAGCTGTAATATTCGGTTCCTTTTTAGGATTCGGCTCCCTATGAGTCACTCACTAAACTGATCCGGGTGTGCGACTCTTGCCGCTTGATACTTGGCACCCCATAGATTAGGGGTCTCAAACTCCAGTCCTGGAGGGCCAGTGCCCTGCATATTTTTGGGTTTACCCTCATTTAACACACCTGATTCAACTCCTTGCAGCTCCTTATGCTAATTACCACACAGCTCTTCAGCTCAATCATTTGTGGTGGATCAGGGAAAGAACTAAACCACACAGGCCACCGGCCCTCCAGGACTGGAGTTTGAGACCATGGCCTAGATTCATCGTATTCCAAAGAAGCCCAAAACATTGAAAGTAACAAAAAGTTAAATAGTGAAAAATCACAAATGGGGCTTGGTGGCTTATCAAAAAAAGTTGCCATTACATACATGTATATTTACCTCAGTTATCTAACAGGTAGCTAAATGATGGCTTTATCAAAAAAAATTGTAGAACTGCCCTTATATGATTTCATAGCTAGATGCTGGCTTTACCATAAAAAGCAGAATTGCCGTTACATACATGTATAATCACCTCAGTCATGCAGCGTCAGCTAGCCTTTCTTAGCTTAGCGAGACTAAGATACCCTGTAGCTGTTCGTTATGGAATGCATCCATCCATTTTTTGAAACCTCTTATCCTGTTCAGGGTCATGGGGGGGGGTCCAGAGACTATGGGCACAAGGTGGGGAACAACCCAGATTGGGGCGCCGGCCCATTCATACCTATAGGCAGTTTGGCAACTCCAGTTCGCCTCAGCATGGTTTTGGACTGTGGGGGGGAAACCACAGTACCCAGAGGAAACCCCGTGACAATACAGGGAGAACATGGTCCCAGAGGAGTGAGGTAACAGTGCTAACCACTGCACCACCATGCCATCCCATTTTATGGAGAACAGTTATAGTGAATTAAGTAGAGTTACTCACCTCGAATTATTAGGTTGGTTTATAACATTATAAAGTCATTCTTTAGCTTTATATTACGTTGTTATCAGTTGGGTTTCATTGGGGGGGGGGTGAACTGGGAGGTGTTAATATTGTTTTGTTCATTTGTAATTAATTTTGGACTCCCTGTGTTCTTCTGTAGCCCGCGATCTCTCTTCAGTTTGCCTGGACTGGGAGCTACGCATGCTCTGTAGTTAAGAGTTTAAAAAGAGCTATAAGCACAATTATAAATGTGTATATTTCATTTCATTTATTAATGGTTATTTCTGTTAAATGCTTAAATATGGTGGAATCCCTGTCATTTATGAATGTGTATAACATATGGCTATTTAGTTACATTTTAGCATGCAACTAATGCAACTGTGAGTGAGTTTTTTGTTTGTATCAAAGGAGCAAATCCTGGGAAGTGGTTTAGATTGGATTTGTGTTAATTATGTGTTTTTTTACTCTCCCTTCACGGAAAAGGAGAAGGATGTGTTACCTCCATGGTATGAACTGCGGCCTGATACGGACAGGAGATTGATTTTATTTTTCCCATTAAAGTCCTGAAAAAACAAGAGCCTGCACGTCTGCTTCTTACGCCGGGGATCGCGGAAGTGAACCGCTACAATTCAAAAGACCATAAGCGTGCATTGTTCTGGGTCCCAGAATCTCCAGAATCATGGCTATTTATTTGTTCATAAATGTATTCATTCATTGATACAAGAATAAATTATATTAAATATGAAGCAATGCAGCACTGGCAAGGTTTTAACTGACTCATTAACTATATATGACACCAGGGTCATCAACAGTTGGTTATGAAAGTCTGTTACTCAAACCATCAAGTGGAGCGTCTTACCTTTTTTTCTCCAGTGACCTGAGGATCTTGACATTTCCTGGTGATCATCAAATTTATGAAGGACAAGTACAATTTATTAATATAAAAAATATAAATTTAACAAAATAAAAACAAAAGATCAATCTATGTTTCTTACCTACTTCACGTTCCACAAAATAGGATGATGGGATATTTATTTTAAAAAAAAAGCACCTCCGGTATCAAGCTATTTATTTTATTTCAGTTTCAGTTTCAATTTTATTTCAGTTTCTTGTACTTATATCTTATATTTTTTACATTCTTGTCTTGTGTCTCCATGTGACTGTTTAGTAGTAACATGAGCAATTTTCTGATTCTGATTATTCCAACCTGAGTTCCCTTAAATAATTTATGATCCGAGATGTACGATATAATAATTCAAAAAGTATGTATTAACTCATTTTTGCACAAAAATATGATGCCCAGTTAATCAAGAGTGGTATTTATGTGACATGTGACCAAATCTGGAAGTTCTCTAAAGTTTTCTATGTGTCGTAAAATAACGTTATACGGAGGACTATATTGTGATATTGCCAAATGTCCTGTGAACGTTCTTTTCGGAAAGTTCTGCCAGGACTTCAGTGGGACTTGTTGGGAGCATTAATAATGTCCTGTAACCATGGGATAGCAAACGTTCCAAAAAAACACCCTTATGGGGACGTCCCGTGTTTGCTGGGTTGTACCATTTCACAAAGGCAGCATGCCATGCCTCCCAACTCAGAACCCAGGGGGATGTCCTGAATTTCATCAGATACAAAGTGCAAAAATCACTGATGTCTGTGACTTTCACTTGCATTGTGTACATTCTGCTGCATGGTAACTGGATGGTGAAATGGGTTCACAGAATTTCCATTTTTACCTGGCACACATTTCCGGCTGAGTTTACCACTCACGGCCCCATTCTGACACGTCTGACTTTAAATTACAACATTTATGTGAATGCATAGCCTATCTGGTAGGTGTTGCTATGGTGCCAAAGAGCTAGCCTGCAAATTATTTCTTCAGTATTTTACGACTCTTTTTCACGACTCTCGTGACCCTCCAGGTAAAGAGACAATAGTTTACAGTGGATCAGTGAGGGAAATTAGAATAGGTAGATTAAATAAAGCATAGTTATAGGTGAACCAGGAAAGACTGCATTTTTCAACAGCCTCAGCACACATCATGGAGAGAAACACGCACCAGTTTTTTTTTACTAAATGTCATTTGCAAAGATCCATTTCTTCAGACTCTCATCATACTTTCCAAAATCCTCCTGTGATTCACTGAAGCTGTAAACTTTTAATGATTGCATTATAGTTATCTTGTATCCATACAAATGCATTCACACAATCCAAGTAATCCATAGTTAAATAGTTTTATTTTTTTTCATTTCCTGTGTAATATTATCTTGAGGGTTTTTTTGTACTTTACTGTTTACTGCCTAAAATGTATCCATTACATTGTGGCTTTAACAATATCAAAACTAAAAGAAGTCAATTACGAAAATTAATCATTATTTACAAATATTATCCAAAACAAAACAAATGCACACCCATGGAATCTATACTACATTCTGGCGAACTGTGAGCAAGAACTGTGCATTTTCTATTTTTATGTTCTATCAGAGTTTTTCCAGACTTTCAAAGTTTCCTGAATGAACACCAGTGAAATATACCCTTTTATGGCAAGAAAGAAGCAAATAATTGTCCATGGAGGAATAGTCAAACCTTTCAGGACTTATGTGCCAACCCGATACAATATAGGTGGAAAACTTATCAGCAGGTGGTTTCAAAAAGGTTGATATCGGAGGTACGTTTTTGAAAAAATAAATATCCCATCATCCTATTTTGTGGAACATGAAGTAGGTAATCTGCGTTCATGTTTATTTTCTTCCTGTTCTGTTAAGTACATTTTCCAAGAGTACGCACTTGTATAAAAATATATTTTACAAATACACTGGTACTGGTGATAAAAGAAAATGTGAAATGTGTTTTCTCTCAGATAACTTGTAAACTGTAAATTGTTCATGTTTGTTAGCTTCCAGACTGAGTCTTTATAAACCTAAGAGGTATTTATTAAATAATCTATTTCAGTGTCTTTGAAGGTAGTTTTTTGAATAGGTTACTGGAAAAACTTAAACTGGCGTCTTATGGTAAAGTATTTGCATATATGTCGATTTACTTTTACCCCTTCTTATTCTTGGTAATCAAGGTATTTACAATTTCTTTTAAATATATATTTTCCCACATAGCCAAGGTTTTTCCTTTTTTACACAATGAAAGACTATTCTGGCATTTATAAATGCCCCCAGCAGCCATCTAATGAACTGGCCTCACATCCATGGTATGGTCACTATGCCCTATTCCTTTCAGGATATGATCCATTCATTTTAACCTCTTCAGGACAAAGTAGTCAGTGACTATGTGTGAAATTGGTTTTTTCAATCGCTAGCAAGCTTTTCTTAGGGTGACCAGATAATCCATGTCAGGGAGGACTCTTTGAGCTACTTCCAGTTTTGCAAATTGAAAGACCCCCGTGCTTAGCTAAATATATACTGTAAGTTCTTGTTGCATTTTGACTGGTTTGTTTCCTTGATTGAAAGACTCATCCAGCTGTTTCACATTAACATCAGTGACACATGCATGATTATAGGAGAGTGATGTCAACAGAACTTGGTGTATCAATGCACTGCACTGCACTGATGTCCTCTTTCTTTGTGTACTCTAGCAATGCATTTCAGAATAGTCATTTACTGTACTGTTATCATTTTTTTCCAGAGAATCTTTAAAATAGAAGCAAGACACACTCCTCATGAGCTCATCTTTGTTGATGAGGTAGGCTTCAACCTCACGAAAAGAAGGAGGAGGGGAAGGAACATAATTAGCCAGTGAGCCATTGTAAGTGTCCCTGGCCAGCGAGGGGCGGAATGAGACAATGGGCAGGGGTCATGTTGCATGCGATGTTGATTCTCTGGCCAAACCCTAACCAGAGAAGGGATGCTGTGGCTGAAAAGTATTTCCTTATGTGTTGTTTTGTACATTAAACATTTTTTGGGAAGTTGCTATATTTGATTTTTATATAGTGTCCATTGTGTATGGAGGGGGGAGTAGCATTGCAGTGACAGGTTTTTACAGCAGTGTTTTGAATTGATCTCCACATGGTTTATGGCTATGTTGAATGTATGTGTTTCTGAGGTCTTTTGTGTGCTGTCTGAAGGCAAGGTTTGGTTTTGATACAAGATTGTATGAAGTTATGAAATTAAGGTGTGAGATAAAGTTTAATTTCAAGAAATGTGGCTAAGCAATGGAGGAAAATCTGTAAAACACTCCATACAGGCATGTTTCATTTTTTGCATAAATCAACGCTCTGCTACAGAATACCACATTGTGTATGTGTGAGCATATACACTCACTGGCCACTTTATTAGGCACACCTGTCCAACTGCTCTTTGACGCAAATTACTGCCAATCACATGGTGGCAACTCAATGCATTTAGGCATGTTGACATGGTCAAGATGAACCGCTGCAGTTCAAACTGAG
>JAODKL010000387.1:0-11408 GCA_026780765.1 Petrocephalus schoutedeni
ATCCTGGGTTGTTCCCCGCCTCGTGCCCGTAGCTTCCGGGATAGGCTCCGGACCCCCCGCGACCCTGATTGGAAAAGTGGGTTGGAAAATGGATGGATGGATGGAGAAGGGGGAGAGATTAATAATACAATAAATATACTTTTGATGTGATTTATTTACAAGTGGTTACTGGTGACAGACACTTAACTTAGACGTGGATATTGCCAAAACAATAAACAAAATACCTCTACCTAAAAATCGAAAACTTCATATTATGCCATAATAAAGAGAAACTCAAAGACAATACAGTAACCTAACGCCCTAAAAGTTATGGAAAGTGTAAAGATGCAATAGCATCCACACCCAACTAAAGTAACAAAAATAATCTACATCTAAAATAATCTACAAACGGATATCAGTGCAAACAAGACCAAGGAAGAGAATGAGCAAAATCCTCTGAAAAACTAGCAAACCTCATACACCGAAAATCCAAACGAATGTTATACATAAAATCACAAAATATCTGAGTGTGTGTGAGTTGCAGTGTGGTGAAAACTCCCGTCTTTTAAAGTGTGGTGACAACTTAATACATGTTGACAAAAACTGGGTGGAGACGAATGAAGTGGATCCATGGATTGAAGTTGAAATGTGATAACACATAACCTAAAACAGGGCAGCAAAGCACTCATACACCATAACAGCACATTATAATGCTTCTTAATTTGAAACAGTTTTTTTCCTTTTGGGCCCAAGTTCAAAGCATACACTGTCAAAAAAAGTGCCAATTTGTACCTTTGAGGGTACAATTACTTGTCCCTGGGGCTGTACCCTCAAGAACCTGGCAATTGTACCATAGTTGTTGGTAAAGGTACAGTAATGCCTACTGGGGAACATTTTTGTACCATCGGGGGTATATTAATGTTGTTTGTGCCTTGGGGAACAAAACTGTACCTGGGATGTAGCCTTTTGTCTGACAGTGTATGAGTATGAACCAATTGAAAACCACTTGTTGAGTCCTGCCTTTCTCCTTTTTTATTGAAGTGATATGGTTTATGATATATAGTCCTTGTTTATCTATCTTACTTGACTTCTTACCCAGTACAGAAAACACAAGGCTTGGAGGAGCTGCACAGTGCATAAGATTGTAACACAGACAGTTGTATAGTAATTAAATGTTGTACTTGGGCATTCATTGGCAGCGCAGGCAAGCTGCACTTATGCCTAGTCCACTCCTTGACAGCGTGTATGTATGGATGTGCTTTTTATTTCACTTGGGACAAAATTGTCTCAGTGGGAAGAACATAGAGCAAAGTGGCTGGGTGGGTAGGACTGTTTTCTCACATCACAGGGTTGGTTCAGATTCCACCCCCCACTGTAGCTGGCTGAAGCTTGCCTGTTCTCCCTGTGTTATGCAGGTCTCTTTGGTTGCTGTAGCTCCCTCATGCAGTCAAGCTGTTTCAATATAGCCCATGATGTGTGAATTGTGATTGACTGCCATCCACAGGACTATAATTTATAAACATTTGGATGCTGGCTGGATGTACAGGTGTATAATAGCAATGATTCTGTAACGTGAGTGTTAGTGATGAAATGGCCATACTGCCCTTCATATTCTCCTGGGCTCAGCACTGTCAGTCTGATCTTGGGCACGTTCCGTAATTGATAGCGTGATGACACAGCCTGGGTCATGACCCCAGATCTCCTGGGAGCATGGGCCGGATGGAAAGCCACGGCACCGGCAGCCTTGCCCAGATTGAAATTGATCTTCTTTGTAATGATCGTTCTGCAATTTGCAACTGAAATTTATTCCCTGTGTGCTGCCACAACCTTGTGTTTAGTAAGGGGACAAAGTGGGGTCAGTCAGAGCAAGGAAGGGCTTCACAGTCTTAAATTTATTTGATATATTTTTCAGACACGTCGATGGATGCATTGCCTTTAGTTTACAGCTTTTCCCTGTTGTGTTCGCAGTTTTAATTAATGATCATCTCAGAACAAGTTCCCACCCACAACTGGGGTTTATCCCTCCTATTACCCTAGGGTCGGCCTCAATCCATTTTTAAGTTTTAAATGCATAAAAGTACCACATAACTTTTGTTTATTGCATCAAGGCTTTTTTAGTTCTTCTGGAACTTCCATTTAAACTAAAAAATAAAAAATATTTACTAAATAATAAGATTCTCTAATCAAAAATTCAGTCCCTGTGGTCTTAGGGTCAGTAGAGACCCAGTGTACAATAAAAGATCATAAAACAATAAATACTGCCCATACAAGTCATAAACACACTGCTCAGCTCACTCTGGCCCCACACAACTCTCTCAGGCAGCAGGCCACTGACTGCAAGCGCCTCTCCCATCCCCCGAGCTTTAGTAAGGGGCTTATCTCTTCACACCTCCCCTGAGTAAACAAACCGTTCAGTTTATTACTGCTGACTCACAGAGCTCCAGCTGCAGTCAAAAAATGGCCAGATTCACAGCACACCAAGTTCTGGATCATATTCTTGGTGAGGCAGAAGATGCAGAGCCTGATACTAATGTCAGGACAGTAAACCGGGCAAATATGGCAGAAAAATCTGGGCAGCCTGTTATGCAAAAACCAGCTATGCATGGAATCTACAGGTTTACACAGGAAAATCTGTGAGTGGCATCCTTGAGAGGAACCAGGGAATACGTGTAGGCCTTTTTCTTGAAGTAAATATACACGAGTCAACAACGACCCTAAGACCATTGATGATATATGAATAATATTGCTATTGATAATAATCTTACAAAATTATTATTATTATTATTTACAGTTGTGTTCTAATACCCCTGAGTAATAGTCAGGTAACATATAAACCTTATTTATATAATTGTCCTGAGGTTCATTTTACCATTTTTTTGGATTGAAGATAAGAGGCATGCTGTCAAAAGAAAGGCCCAGAGGGCCACACCAAAAATTTTAAAACCAGATTTTAAAATCTTTTCATGGATAAGGAAGCCTAACAAGGTAACCAAGAGGTAAGGAAACAAACTGCATGATAAATAATTGTTTGAGGGCGTTTTATGGCTTATTTAGGACATGGGTCAGTGCTGACCGGCCCCGCCCACCTAGGATAACTGACGCATAAGTGAGGCTAGGAGAATAGTAGGGTTAACCCTCTGGAGTCTGAGGCCTCTCAGCCAGTTTCAGGGTAGTAAGACATGCCTTGACGTTTTCAAATATTTTACCTATCTAAAAAACATTTATCACAAAGTGCTGCAAATACTTTTATTCAGCACAAACTCAGCACCAATAATCTGAGACCATTTAGAATGTGATTATTCTATTTTTTTTTATTAACTTTAAACATATACTTTTCAAAAACCTATTATCAGAGGTGCTGAGAAATTGTAAAAAGCACATGGACTCCGAAAGATTTCTCAAGTTACAAGTGTTCGAGATTGAGACTCAAGACTCAAGTGAGTTCATTCATATGTGGACATGGGACCGGGCTCAGATACTACAGTTCTGCTAATTGCTATGTGGGAGACAGTGTCTGGTACAGTATATTGACCAAAGCTAGGACAGGATGTTATGTGAATCTGATCTGGGATGAATGCTGAAGCCACCAGCCGTATTCTCCCTGATTGTCCCAGCCACCTGAATCTATCAGCTGGGACTATAGCCAACTGCATGAATACATAGTAGGGCTTCTTTTGTAGTACCTATATCTTTGTGATGAGAATTCTTCTGGAATATGACTTATGTAATCCATTTTAACTTCCTTGTGAAAGTGACATCTGGATGATTAATTTCTAAAAGCCTCCTATGGACTGTATCTAATGCAAAGCGCAAGGCGCAACTAACATTCATGGATGAGTCAAAATAAAATATTTTGCTATTTTAACCATAGAAAAAACTGACTTTTCACCAGCGCAAAGTGCAAAAAATTGCTCCGCTGTTCTACAACGAGGCTGAAGTTGGCTACTTATTCACAGCTTCCGATTCGTCTGGCTTCTTATTCGCAGCGGCTTATTCTACACCTGAAGTTAGCTTTTTAATTTTATTCCCATAGAGGGAGTACTCAGGGCAGGGCACATGCTGCACAGTTTATAACAGCAGGAAACAGCTGAAAACATGGCATTTTGACCATTTCAGTTGCATAAGAAGCTACATCTCCATAACAAGTGTCAAGCACCTGCAGATTTCTAAAACACACGGCTTAAATATTATGTAATTATACATTACTGACTTTAGACGTGGTTTTTGTTGGTCATTTCAAAGCCTTAAAATAGCAATGTGGCAACAATCATTTAAAAAAGACAAGTGGGAAACACGTGGAAAGTGAGATGGGCAAAATGAGCAATTCGCTGGTATAAAACTAGCAAAAACCACTTTGCATCATGCTTTCTACCCACGCAAGGGCAAAGGTGACTAATTGTCATTGCTAACACACCACAGCACAGCAATGAAAGGTGTCCACTGCATTTAACCCATGTCTGAGATTGTGACACAGCAGTGGGCAGCTAATGCCGTGCCCAGGGCGCAGTACCTTGTCCAGGGTATCTCAGTGGTACTCAATCCAGCAACCTTTCGCTTACACATTCGCTTCCCTAACCACTGCCCCATCAAAATAGGCCTTTATATGTATTTTGTCCAGATGCTCAGCTGGATGTGATGCGTCCACAGGGAATTAGATGTGACTCATTGTACTGAGCATCACTGTTCAGCTGGAGCTTGCAGGGCTACCTCAGAGTCCGTCATACCTAAGATCCCTGTAATCAAAAGGCACATCTCTCACTTAGTGGGATTATGTCTGACTGACATGATAGGTTCCTGTTATTAAAAGTTAGGTTTCCCACACAGTATTATTATTATAATCACTCCTATTATGATCCCTTCACACAAAGTGGCCCCTGAAGTGCTATTTTTGAAACCAGATATTCAGGTGGATTGTTCCCACATGTGGACTGATGGGACAAAGGGAATTTTACCCAGCGTATTCTGCATTCCTTCTGCTGTGTATCAAACAGGCAACTAATCCATATGTCATGCCTTCTATGTCTGTGGATTGGGGGTTCCTGTGGATAACTGACATGGCCCGCAATGTCACAAAGGATGACAGAGAGCAAACACGGCTCTTGGCGAGCCACCATGCAAAACTCCACTCATCCATGCCTTACGCCTCCTTATTAATGTTTCCAAGAAGGTGTCCCACTTTTCACTTTACAGGTTACCATGGATAAGTGTCTACGTACCACACAAACACACATACAGTTATACATTCAGATTCTGTCCTTCTCATATTTCAAATACGTAAATGTCCCAATCAGTCTCCTCTGCTGGCAAATGGTTTTGGATCACCTGGGATTCTTTGTACTGGGACTGGGGCAAGAGGGACAGCATTCAACAGCTATCATTACCATGGTGACCAGTCTGCCAAGGTTATCTGATCCTGTCCCTTTATTTTAAACTATGTTCTGTACCACATGCCTAGGGGAACTGGAAAGCGAGACAATATCAATTCCTATTGAAAAGGACAAGATTGGTTTACAGAAACAAGCCCTCTGATGGATTGTCTATTGTGGCTGTATTTGGAGTTACAGCTTAAGCTTTGTTTTTCTCAGGTAAGAGCCAGTCAGGTCGGAGGAGAGAGGTGGAGCTGTGTCTAATTGGATGATGGTGTAGTACATCATGTGTCCGCATCAACATTATGTTGAGGTCTATCAGAGAACTTTAGTGTACACTCAGTGCTGCTACTAGAAATCCGGGACCCCATGAAAGCATAATATAGTGCCTCCCAATTTTTAATTTGTTCCAAATTTTTCAGCCCCCTGTCATTCAGGCCCTTGGATTTGTCCTAATTTACCTCCCTTTATGGCACCCCTATGTACATTTCATCTAAAAGTATATTTGAGACATGGTGACCTCACCTTTTTTGATGCCCTGAGAGCAAAATATTCCTTTACATTTAATTTAACAGATGCCATTGTTCAGTGCAACAGAGCTGGGAAAGCAGAGAGAGCTGTTCCCAGGATCAGTCAGGGTTAAGGGCTCAACAGTGAAATCACTGGGATTAATATGGGATTTGAAGTGGTGACCTTCCAATCCAGGCACAGAATCCTACCCCACAGACCCACACACTGCCCCATAAAGCAAGTATGTTTGCACTCAATTTGAAACTGAGGACCTTTCACAAGTTAGTTGAACATGATAAGCACTAAACTATGGAAACCAGTCCTCTCAGTCTTCCATGGAATGTGTTGTTCCAGCACATAACAAGGTTTCGTTTCCTCCTCTTCATTGCTGTTAATCTGTTGCTGTCCTCCTGATTCTCTGTCCCTGATCCCCATTACCTGTGCTCTTAATGCGCTCAGCTCTTTGCACGTGGCATTGAAACCTGCCTTTAGCCAATAGCTTTCAGCTACATTTGGTCTAAAAATATGACATGATGCTTTATTTGCACAAAAACAGATACACTGGAATGCATCTCTTCACCTGCCCCATCTTGATCTCCATGAGACACACATGCAGGGAAGAACAAGTTTGAGGGTCATAGCACAAGGTCAGGCAGTGTGCAGCGCCCCTGGAGCTGGGGTTTAAGGGCCTTGCTCAAGTGCCCACGGACACCTGACTGCTCTGCCAAAGCTCTGCCAGAGTGGCGATCTTTTGATTACAGGCACCCCAAACTTGTCCCTACTGAGATTTTATTAGGAACTGCTACTGGAACTCATGTAGCTGTCTCCTTTTAGAAATGAAAGAAAAAATGTGCCACAACAAGGATTTAGAATGGTTTAGCTAAAAAAAGAACAAATCACACTAGTTTAGGTTAGGTTGGGAATTGATTTGAATGAATTCCTGCCCATAACTGACAAAAGCATCATGATTCCGCACTAATCTTTGCCACTGGCAATAGATGGTCATTTGCAGACACTCTGTCTGTGATGCTCCTGGGTGATTTAAGGCAGATCCTTCTAATATACACCATTCACATGTCTGTAGTATTGCGATAAAGATCCCACTGTGTAGTAACATGAGGTATGTTACAGAAGGTGCCTTTCATGTTTCACAAGTATTAAACAATGCAGATGACTGTTTGATCCTGCACTGTGAGGCAGGCCCCCTCCAGACCAGTGAAGCACACAACTCAAACTGGACACTGCACTTACAGGCACAGCACACTCCACTGCAACGCACAAAAAGGAAGTTGGTGATAAAAGGCCGGATTGTTCATCTACAGCCATGTGTTTGGCATTGTGTAGGGTGATTAGCGAGCGCTCGCAGCAAATGTTGCGGGAGGTGGAACTGGACTGAGCACATGGTACACAATTGGACATGTTGAAAATAGGCAGGACCAGAGGCCACACTTCAGGTGGTGCTGGCGGGCACTTGGTGGTCTAGGAGCTAAATTATGCAGTGTAATGCAGTCTGGCTGTTCCAACTCCCTGCTTGGATGAGCCTGGTTGAGCCAGCAAAGGCCCATCAGATGGTTATAATTGCCGCCTCTGTGGACATTCAGGAGATCTTGTTGGGCTCTGTTATTTGAGAGGTCCCGCAGCCATCCTACCCACCATCACCACTGCTCCACGTACATGGTTTTAGTGTTGGGGATACTCAGCCAAAAGCACTTTTCATTATTTATGTCCCTAGTCCACCTTTCACTCACTGAGCTTCACCATTACTGAAGCCCTTTGGGTTATGCGGCAGGATCATTTACTGCCACATGATATGACCCCTCTGGACACAGGTTTGATTTTAGCAGTTACTCTATGGTGGTGAACAATCAGTGTGTACAATATTTCCATTCCAAAAAAGAGTCCATTCTAACACACATTCCTCTATGCTTAGTAGCTGACAGAAGTATTAAAACAGTGTTTTCTGGTTCACTTTGTACCAGGAGTGCATTATTTCAGGATAATGTATTGCACACACTAAAAAATGAAGAGACCTTCTGCAACGAACATCATAAAAATAACTTCTGCAGGCAGGACAAAGGCCTTATACCTCCAGGGCTAGGGTGTGATTCCTCTGCAGACATGGTCAGAAAAAAGAGTCCAGTTTTGTTCCCTGAGGTACAAACAGCATTAATATAATCACAATGGTACAAAATGTTGCAGTCCATTTCTGTACCTTAAAAGGTATATTTCCCTGCAGCTGAGGAACAATTGGAAGACCCTTCAGGGTGCAAGCCCAGTGATAAGTAATTGTACCCTCAAAGGTACAAATCAGTATTTGGTTTCTGACAGTGCAGGTGTTTGTGTGGAGTCTGTGCTGCATTCCTCAGGATGTTACCAAAGACATGCAGTTAGGAGAAAAGCTGTCCCTAAAGTGCCTGCTGTTTGGCTGCCTGTGTGTGCTCTGACACACCTTCCAGAGTGGCCCCTTCCTCATGCCCTGACTGGGATAACTGGCTTTTGTAAATCAATTGATTATTAGTTGTCAGCTATATTATTTTGCAAAGAAAGTATTAGAAATACAGCATGTTAAACTGGAGATTAACGTTATATTAAGTGATATCAGCAACATGTTTACTTTACTATATAATGCCTTTCACCAACCAAAGGATGCTTTACAGAAGAATGATAAACAAACAAAAGGTAATCATTACAAATAAAAATGAAAGATATTATAAACACAAATAAAATGGGCAGAGACAACAGACTAACTCAACACAAGATTAAAAGAAAAATAACAGACAAAATTACAGTATTATAAAAGAGAATTAGACAAAATGACAGTCTTATAAAAGAGAAATAACAGACAAAATGACAGTCTTATAAAAGAAAAAGAACAGACAAAATGACTTATATAAGTCATATATATGTGGCTGGTGAGGTGGGAATGAATCTAGATAAATGAGGGTGAAGGCCAGGGGCCAGCTATCCACTTGGCAACTCTAGGGGAGGGGGGGCAAATGCTTTGGGGTGCGAGTTCGAGCATTCACATCTAACAGGGTGAGAGATGCAAACTCCAACACACAAACACACACGCACAGACACTTCCTCTGGGTCTGACACTGAGGCTCCAACCAGCTCTGCCCTCCGTTTCCGTAGAAACAAAGACTTCCCATAGTGCCCCTAGCTTATTAAATATTCTTCCAAACATTTTAGAGGTTTTATTCCACGTGAGCAAATGTGGGTGTGCATGGAGGAAAAAGGGGGCTGTTGTGAATGGCATAGCTGCCCCCCTGCCGCACGAGTGCGGAGTGTGGCAGGCTGATGTGTGTGTGAGCTCTCTGCGGCTGCAGCTACCCTGCTTTCTGCTTGTGGATGAGGCTGCATCCTGATGCCGACAGGGTACAAAGGGCCTAACCAGCCATGAGGCTCATTTTCAGGCAGGGAGAGAGGCCTTTTGTGCATCAGCCTAAAGCTGCTGCTGGATGAGCTTCTGACTGGGCAGGGGATGCTCTTTAACTGAGGACTATGGAAAGTTTAGAGTGCTAAGGAATCAGCTGTCTGGGACAAAATCAAGCATCAGCAGATTTGCATTATCAGGCAAACCTTGCATAGTTTTGTACTATGCATGTAAAGCAAATGCCTTCGGCTGCCTACTGCTGTATTTCTGCTGCTGTTTAATGAGTGTCAGAGTGTTGGCATGCTTTACGTTACTGTGGTCTTTTCCGCATCATTGCACATCTCAGAGTGTCGGCATTGGTGAACTGCGATTATGCACCAGCAAGCATAGATCTCACACTAATATATTTTGGGAGCATGTCACCATGCTGACAGTGTGAGCAGGGCTTTGGGGAGCTCCAAGCAGCACTGTGCTGGTCTCAAGCTGTATGGTTTCACCCCCCTGTCAAGCTCACAGTGCCACCTCTGGTGGTATGTGTGCACTACAGGCACAAAACATAGTTGGAGGTGACGTCATTCTATGACCTCCAGTTGCCTCTATCAGTCAGCAAACTCAGCACCATTTATTTCATTTTGGATGACATTTGATCATGTGACTTCAGTATAACGTTGTGCTACACACACTCACACTGTACGCATTCAGCGTCAGCTGTCAGTATCAGGGTGTCCTGGATTCCAGGAAACTAGAGTGTGTTAAAGAGCATGGTTGGAGGCTGGTTGGAGTGGCTGTCGTCCTTGTTGCTGTGGTTACTGACCAGCTGTGGCCTGCTGCTGTTTATAAGATGGTAGGGCGCATTCTGAGAGCCATGTAAAAAGCTAACATCCACTTAGACAAGGTTGCTGAAGGAAGCAGTTGAGCAAGCTTTGAGAAGATTAGAGTGCTGACTTCTGTGACTGAAGGAGGCCCCAGAGGGAGGGGGGCCAGTACCACTGAAAGCCCTCACATCTCCCTGTATGTAACATTTTGTTCAATCTGCTGCTCAGGCACGTAGCCAGCTACTGAAATAATGAGTTTGGACCCCCCTCAAAATTTGCTGGAGACCCTTGAAATGTATTGCTGTTGCTGCTGCTGGCCATATATGGTGTTGGTGATGCGGGAGGTCATGCCTCTGCCCCCATTTGTGAAAGCTTCACCTCTCAGTCTGCTCTCGAGGGGTAAGCCTTTACCTGTATCTCCACTCCACATGTCCATGTCACCTGGCACCTCTGTCTCGGCTGGTGGGGGTGTCTGATCCAGGTCAGCTGCATACACCCAACTAGCTGCAGCACTTACAGCCACGCCTGTGCAGACTACATACCAGCACCAAGGACACAGTTATGCAACGCAATGTGTGCTCTTAGCAACATACAATGTAGTGTATGTGTGTCACAAAAACTACACAACACCCAAACAAAACATTTCCTTTGAAAATACTGCCTGTAAGTCATTTAGACGCCACGTAAGCAGGCTCTCTGACAGTGCTGTTATGTAACTGCCATTTGCACTGCAGTGCTGAGCCACTGAATGGATGCGCTGAAGGGGGGCAGGGGAGGGGGGCTGTAGACCGGTTTCTCCTTGATTGAGCTGTAAGCTGATTGGTGGAAAATGGGGCAGTGAATCCATGTGACAGTTGCCATGGAGACAAGAATGAGCAAAGTAGAGAGGGCTTTAAGGACCTCTTAGTAGACTGTGTCTTTATAGTATGTCTACGTATTTCTCTTTTTTTCCCAAAATACTTGGTTGAAAAGCAAGTAAGGTATGCAATCCTGCAGCAGGAATATATTGGAATCTGCAGCACATCACCTGACAGATACATCAAGGGCAAAGAGCCCCCTACTATCGATACCTGAGATATGTGAGCTATTGATACTGATATCTGCGGGATATCATCCATGGATATTGATATCTAGGGGACATGATTAAGATTTCCAGAATGTGTGACCCACTGATATTGGTCTACAATGTCCTCACACTGATTTTATGGCTTGTAATCAGCAGATGCTGATTTCCAAGGTATATCCATAGATTTGCCAGCGCACTGCACATATTTAGGATTCAAGAATTAAGAACATAAGAACATAAGAAATATACAAATGAGAGGAGGCCATTCGGCCCATCAAGCTCGTTTGGGGAGAACT
>JAODKL010000388.1:0-11403 GCA_026780765.1 Petrocephalus schoutedeni
TTGAACATTCTAAATTTCATTCGTAGGATCGAATTTAAGACAGTTTCTACGAATTGTTGATAAATGAGGGCCCTGGTGCTTGCGGTCTTTCTTTATGGTTGCAAGACATGGATGTTATCAAGTGACCTAAGACGAAGACTGGACTCCTTTGGTACTGTGTCTCTTCCGAGAATCCTTGGGTACCGTTGATTCGACTTCGTGTCGAATAATCGGTTGCTCAGGGAGTCCCGAATGAGGCACATTACCTGCATTGTGAGGGAGCACCAGTTGAGGCACTACGGCCAAATGTGGTGCGATTCCCTGAGTATGTTCCGGCTCGTAGGATCCTCCTTGCAGAGGATCTGAGAGGTTGGACCAGACCAAGGGGACGCCCACGTAACACCTGGCTGCGGCAGACGGATGGCCTTTTCCGGAGGGCAGGAATGGACCACGTGTCTGCATGGGGGGTCGCCAGTTGGGATCCTGAGATGTTTCGCCATGTGGTGGGTGCGGCAACGCGCTGCGCCAGCGCATGCTCTCCAACCTGACCTGACTTTGCGTCTAAGGCACTTTCGCCAGGAAATTCAGATCAGGCTAAAAAAATAACTAAGTCTATAGGGGTATTTATCGCTACAGATATGTGGCCAAACTTGGTAGTAGAGAACACAGAATTTAGTTCATTATGATTGCTATGGTATCTTGTAGTCTTATTTTTTAATTTTGATTTACGTATTTATTTTTACAATGCGCAAATATGCATCTCTTAGATTTTGTTATTCAGAAAGACACATTGTGTTTGGTTAACAACTGTTCTTCATTGTGGTCATATTTGGAGTTATAATAAATAATTTCAATACAAATTCTGTTTTTTCAACTGTACCAAACTTGCACCAAACCATGAACCCAAAACTCAAGCAGATTGTTTAATTTTGTGTACCATTACATCCCTACTACCTTCTAAGAATCGATCCATTTTTGTACTTTCATTCGAGACTAGTGCTACTTTATTATAAAAAAATGCTTTGCACCATTTACATGAATGGACAGCCTGCCTAGTAGGTGGCACTATAGTACCACAGTGGTAGCAAAGTGATTTCCTCAATGTTTTATTATTCTCTTTCACAGCTCTCGTAATACCTCTGGAATTAGGTCCTCAGCCACAAAGGGGTCATGATCCCAAGGTTAAGAACCCCTACTTTAGAAAAAGCATCTGTCTAATGACAATCTGATCTTATTATGACTGTCTGATACTGATATGATACAGATGTTACTGCACAAATGTATTATGCATCTTGTTCTCTTGC
The DNA here is from genome assembly GCA_026780765.1 of Petrocephalus schoutedeni. Taxonomy (NCBI): domain Eukaryota; kingdom Metazoa; phylum Chordata; class Actinopteri; order Osteoglossiformes; family Mormyridae; genus Petrocephalus; species Petrocephalus schoutedeni. The sequence goes on from JAODKL010000388.1 coordinate 1,284, forward strand.
TCTGCAGTAATGTTACTCTTCTTCTGCCTTTGTTTGCTCTTCCTGCTAGAACCTGCTCTCTGTGTTCCACCCTTACTCTTGTCTCTCTGTGCTTAGGACAGACGAAGCTGCAGCGTCTCCGCCGGCCACGCTCCAGCAGCGATGGGCTCTCTCTCGCCGCCCCAGCCCAGCCTGAGCTGCTGCCCCAGCAGCCGCCCAGTCGCTCCTACGACAGCCTTCTGCCTGAGGAGCCTCATGCCACTGGGGAGAATGATGCCAATGATGACAATGCTGATGGAGAGGAGGATGACGATGAGGAAGGTGTCTACATGCTGCCAGATTTCTCTCAGGACCCTGCCTCATCATGGATGGTGGAGGACGTGGTTGACTTCAGCCCCACATTCCTTGAAGATGGCCCCATAGGAATGGGCAGCATCACTGGGGCCAGCAGGGAGTCCCCCACTGCCACCACATCGCCGCCTTACCGCTGTGCCAATCACAAGGGGCCCTCCCACTCGCGCTCCCAGAGCCAGCGCTCAGTCACAGAGGATCCCGACTCGGTGCTCAATCAGTCGGAGGCAGCAGCCCGCAGGAGTCTCATTCTGGCTGCAGTCTCCCCGCCTGTACAGATCTTCCTCCAGCACAAACCCACAGCAATGGCCCAGCACACAGAGGCCAGCGGCAGCCCCCCACACAGTCAGCCCACCGCTGCCTCCACCTCCTCCCATCTGCCTCAAGAGCGGCGTTCTTTCACCCGCAAGGTGGTGCAGGCGCTTTCTCCCAAGGCACCAAAGTATCCTCCACTAGATATCTCAGACCCTGTTGCCATCAGCGTTCCAGCAAAGGTAGGTGGCTGCCGATTTTGCTGTGTTTCTGTATAACAACTATCATTTTTACCACTGCATCAGAATATTTTGTACAGTATTTATTACTTTCTAATATTTATGTTTTGGGATTTCCAATATTTTTGTGGCCGTGAAGGTCCTGGAGATGATAGGTGGCCGTGCTGGTGAACTTCAGCTAGGACCACATAGTGCTACACCCCCCCAACCACCTCAGATGATTTCAATGCTGCTTAGGTCATGTGACTTCCAGCTAACAGAGAACTGCCAGCAGGAACTGCGCAGTAAACTGGGTGCAGAGGTCAAGGGTCAAGGTAAGTGCAAAATATAAGATTTGGACGATGAGTTAAAACATAAGTTCTAAAAATCCTAAACATTTCCGGTGGACAAAATTATAAATATGTGTATGCAAGTGTTCTTGGGCATAGAAACTTTGCACTGGGAATTTATCTAATTATTGAGATGAGATTATATTTTCTGCTTGTTCAATTCACTCCATTTGCACTTATATGGAGTACCATTTGTATTTGTGGAGAAATATACAATACATATAATAACAGTTACTATGGAGATTAGTCCATCAGAACTATTCATAATTATGTGCACTTGATAATTGTTAAATCAAAAGATGAATTTTTGACCTGGTTCTTCTCGAACTTGGGTATGTATTGGATAATTCACAATATTAATCCAAAATTGAAGTTTTTGTATTAAAAAGTCAAAATATATGACAAAAGTAATTTGTTTTTATATATTTTATATATTGCACATTCCACAAATATAGCTAACTTATGTGGGAACTAATAGAACCAGCAAAACATGTGAATGAATACAAATAAAAAAAAAATAGCTACTTTATTAGGGGCCAAGCACCAGAGGTGCGTAGGGACCGATTACTTTCGTTAGGATTTTTCACTGTTATTATACTTTCTGCCATGGCAGTCTATGGCAGCCCACAAAACTGATTGGTAACTTTAATTTGGCACATTGACAAAGAACACATCACACTACTCAGGGACCAACTTTGGAGTCAGTTCATCCATCCCTGTAGCACCACGATCAGGCCAAATTTCAAGACATATTTTTGCTTATAACTTTTGAACCGTTTGACCTAGAATTGTGATCTTTGATTCCTGTGAATCAAACAGGAAATGAGGCCATATCTCAGCAACGATTTTATCTATCAAAACCAAATTTGGGATATCGACTTGGGATCCGATTCTGAGGTCACGTACCAAAAATGGTGCCATTGCACCACTAGGGGGCGCTACCAAAATACATTTTGGCTAATATTTGTTGATCAGTTTGTTGTAGAAAAATATATCTTGTATTTTCTAATTCTTGGGAATATTAGTGTCCCCCTAATTCATACGGCCACCATATTGGATTTTAGTGAAAATTTCAGTATTTTCCACAAGACACAATATTGGTCCAATCTTCACCTTTGAAATTTAGCATACTGATAGAGGCTAAGCCACAGTATACTCTAACCGAATGTGGAGTCAATCCATTAATCCCTCTAGCGCCACCTTGAGGCCAAATGTCAAGATACGTATTTGCATATAACTTTCAATCCCTTTGGCCTAGAATTGTGATCTTTCGTTCCCCTGAATTGTTGGGTCCTCCCAATTCGAGTGCACCTGGTGTTGTTAATTTCAACCATATGGGATATTTTGCCACATTGAATTTTTTGACAAACTACTTTTGCAAACCCATTCTGGGTCATTGATCGAATCACCACCAAACGTGGTGTGCATCATCTACAGACAGTCCCAACCCAAAGTTGTTCAAAGCATTATGCTAAGTCAAATAGAATGGCTGCTGTCCCCCAATGACTTTGATGACTAAGCCACCAAACAGGAAGTGAGGCCATATCTTAGCAACACTTTGAGATATCAGAGCGAAATTTAGAGTATTGAGTTGGGACCCAATTCCATGGGCAGTCACCAAAAATGGTGTCATTTGACCACTAGGGGGCGCTGCAACAAGTGAATATGGGTTTTCCGAATATATTTTGATGTATTAGCCTTAAATATGTGATTGTTATGTTTGCAGATTGTCAGGATTGGTCTCTGCCAGTCTCTATCTGATTTCTTTTCCATACCATTCATGCCTTGTTGGCCCCATTGTTTCTGCTTGCAGCTATATTTCTATATATATAGTATATAACTTGAGTAGCAGGCGAGGCAGCTGCTACTTCCTCAGCAGGTCACTAGAGGGCAACATAACCTCATTACAGTCGTCCCTCATTTATCACGTTTAATCCGTTCCAGACTACCATGAAAAGTTAATTTCCGTGAAGTAGGATTCTTTATTTATAAATCAAATATTTTCGTAGTTAGAGCATAGAAAACCTGTTTACCCAATGTATTACCCAATATATTAGACAAAATGAGAGAAAGTAAGACATATTAGACGTTTCAAATATCATATTATTCCAGACCCCCCGCGACCGTGATAGGAAAAGTGGGTTGGAAAATGGATGGATGGATGGATTATTATTATTATTGTACGTTTAATTACACACACACACACAGTTCTTACACAGAACCACTAACCTATGAAAATAAGAAGAAGCAGAAGGCTTAGAAGAAGCAGCACATTTAGGATCGTGGGGCATAGATAAAAGTTCTCATAAATCACAAACAAAGATGCTTCCGATGCATAGCGATGTAGAAGCGTGTATGAGAGAAACAAAATTGCTTGTGGCTGAGCCAGTCAGTGGCCAGGACAGGAAGAGGATATAATTGACTCAGACAACCGAGCGCGGGCTGTATCATTTTCACGATCCACTTTTTAATGAATATACAGTACTGTATATACTTTAATGAGCACAGTACTGTATTTGAATAAAACGAGATATAGTGAAGCCGCTAATGTCGAAGCACAAAGTGGCGAGGAACAACTGTACTTTTAGATCACTCATATTTTATTGCCCATTCTTTTGTTCTCACCCTGTTTGTTCCTTTCTGACTTCTAAGTTTGCATTCTCTGTGGTGCTCCAGTCTTGTAAGCTATATTGTGTTGTTAGGTTAAGCAGCAGCACTTTTAATGCAGCAAATTGGGATCATGCCCATGATTAGGGGCCTTGGCCTAATATAAATTGGAATTATAATGTATAATCAGTCAACCACAGATTTTATAAAAATAGCAAATTAATTACACACCTCCTTTTTTATTTACTAAAGCAAAGTTTTCCAGCATTCAAGCACAGGATCGTTACTTACCAGTCTAGGCTTAATAGCTTAAAAAGTGCAAAAGTGAATTCAGTGAGTTCTGGCTTAGACAAAATACAAGTACTCTCCCCCCCCCCCCCCCCCCCCCCCCCCCTTCTCCACATAGGCATTCTCTTCTCCCCCAGCCCTGTCCTGCCGTCACAGCAGCCACCCCCGCCTCCGCCCAAAAACCCTGCACGGCTCATGGCATTGGCCCTGGCAGAGAGCGCCAACAAAGCCTTGCGGGGGGAAGGCACTTCACCCCCATTCTGCTCCCCCCAGTTCCAGGAGAGCCCCTCACTCAAAGGCCCCTCTGCTGACACTGGCGATGTGTTGGCCTCGTTCTCTGACGCCAATCAGCTTTACTCTACCGTCCGCCCATTATCTGCGTGGATGTCTGAGGGCAAGACCAACACACCTAACCCACAGGAGGGGCCACAGCATGCAGAGAACTCTCAGGAGCAGGTGAGCGTGATTAAGTGCAGTGGAAGATGGATATTCATTTCTGTTCGTTCATTCTTAAATTTAAAATATGCTGAATCAGTTAATGTATTTGAGACAGAGCACTGTTGTTTATCACAAATGAAAACTTGCATACAACTGTCTCACCACAGGACACAGGTACTCTTTCCTCCCAGACATCGGCCTCTGACTCTGGGGCATCTAACTCTGAGGTGTCAGCTGATAGCTCATCTGGAGAATCAGATACATCTCCAGGTCTGGTCTACAAAAACCAACAGCAGCAGCAACAACAACAACACCAGGCACAACTTAAAATGCACAGTGTGTTCCCAGAAGAACAACCTAATGTTGGTGAAGCTTCATCTCAGAGGGAGGCTCCACAATATTCCCGTCAGTTTTCTGCTCCCCATCCCCAGAACAAGCCCCCCGCCCAGCCTCAGCTCCTGCACTCTAAGTCCGAGAGCTCCCCGCTGGCCCAGATGCACACCGTCCAGCCCCCACGGCCCAAGCTGCCCTCCAGACCACTGGAATTAACCCCTCATCGAGCCCCCCTTTCCCGGTCGGACAATTTCATGCGACGTTCCCTGGATGCTGCCCGAATTCAGCGTATTATCACCCAGTCACAGAACCCCAGTGCCCCACTGTCCCGGGCATTCTCTGAGCGCATAAGTGGGACATCACATGTGGTGCCATGTTACCAGGCTGCACGGCCACCCAGCCGCTCGGTATCCACTGCCATGCGGCCCCAGGCGCCCCAGGCTTCCCTGATCCAGCCAGCAGCAGGTTCTGAGGATCATGGCAAAATGGAGAACTTCTACTACGAAATAGCTGCACCTGAACATCCACCACCCAGTTACACCCGGCATAGCTACCAGAACATGAGGCTGGATGTAGAGGGGAACTACCGTCCCGGTAACACTGAGGTGAGCCAGCAGCCTCTCTCAAGAGTTCCACCCCCAAAGCACAGTCCACACCCCAGCCACATACCCATGGTAGTCAAAGGACCCCAGTTATGGTCTTCAGACGCCACACGTGCGTGGGCAGCAGCACACTCCCATTCATACTCCTTTTCTCACAGCCATCATCGCCCACAGGAAAGCTCCCCAGTGCACCACCCCCTGTGCCATCTCTCCTCCTCAGTCAGGCTGTCCTCGAACCCCACCATGGGAATACCGCTGTCACTCCACCAGCGCCACCGGCATCGGTCCCAGTACTCCCCCTCTGATCTTGCTGCTTCACAATTGCACCCCTACTTTGAGAATGGCAAAGTGTGCTACCGCCACTTTGAGTCCTTTGGCACTGAGCATCGTCATTCCCTGACAGAGACGCCAGCGCAGTCATCCTCTACACCAGTGCTGAGGCCGTTACCAAAGCAGCCGGAGCAGTCCGAGCCCATCTATGTCAATTTCCCCATCACCAGCCGCATTCCTGGCAGCAATGCCAAAAGCTGGGTCACCACTGACTTAGACGGAGACTCCCAGCAATCATCTGACTCCCTGGCCCCACCTCCTGATGCACTAACTGATTCCTCCCGTCCTGATGCTAAACAGGAGAGTCCAAAGCGATTGGCTTCCTCTTGTTATGACAATCCAGTAGTTGAAGTTGAGGTTGGAAACAGCCTGGTTGCCAAGACAACAGTAGCAGTTGTGGGACATGCCCATAGTCCCCCAGACACCCAGAATGCCACTGTGGAGTCCAGCCAGAACCTGACTGGGAAAGAAATAGCTTCTCTGCTGATCGAGAAGCTGGCAGAGGATGAAGGCGAGGGCCCGTGTGCTGTCACCTCCTCCTCCACCTCCTCATCACCTCCACTAGAACACCCCCCAAATCCCTATCCTAGCCAGCACCAGCACTCCTACAATGTCTACACACCTGGGCCATTTCATAGTCATTTGGAGGGCCAGGCAGCATTGCGTGGAGAGGGACCAGGCTTTCAGCGACCAGACCCTCTACGAAGGTCCACCTCGTCAGGTGGACACTATCGACAAGCCTTTGATGTCATGCCATCAGGTGATCAAGTCATAAAATTGTACCGCGCACAAGATTTTAACTCTGCTCCTCAGGGAGACAACCCAAACCCATACCCTGTTCGTTCCCATTATCAGGACCAACTCTATACTAGCCAACCCTCAGCAGAAAATGCCCTTACCTCCACTTCTGGTCTCCTCGCAAACCTGTCACTAGGAACACCACGAGGATTCAGTGCTCAATCAGGAGGTTACCAAGCAGTCTCATATCAGCACAGTCAATATCCTTTCCAGTCTGCACCCATGCAGGCCCCATATCCCAATCCACCACGCAGAGAAGAGGTCTTGAATCCTTCACTTCAGCCATCTGGGCTTAGAAGCCAAAGGGGCCTGGCTCGTCAAGGTAGCCTTCCAGGACCTAACTGGACCATCCACTCCGAGGGGCAAACACGCAGCTACTGCTGAATGAGTGGAATCAGAAAACTGATGTGGTTGGAGAATCTTCCATTTCAATCGTCTGAAGGAAAATGTGAACACTCGCTGTGTGACCCCATTTAAGAAGAACAAAACAAGAAAACCATATGTCATATGTCATTGTTTTCATCTGAAACTGCAAATTACAATATATACTGTGTGTGTGTGTGTGTTTGGTTATTTGGTGGGGTATTTGTACCCATCACCTAATTTTAAATTTTATAACAAACCCCTTTACCTCCCAACCAATGACCCATATTTCACCCTTGTTAATGGAACAATATAAAGAGGACACTGATGACCACTGATGGCCTAGATTTCAACATTCCAGAACGCTTCCTCCAAGAGAATAAATTAATAGCTGCTTTCTCTGTCTCTCTCTACATATATGTGTGTGTGTACATATATATGTCTGTGTTTATATCTATATCTCTCTCTCTCTATATATATATATATATATATATATATATATATATACATACAGTATAGAGCCATGCATGACGTTTTTCTTTCTGTGTTGCCTGGTTTCCGTTTTTATACAAAGAAATTTTTATTCTAGACATTCACCTCTCTGCAATGATTGAATTGCAGAGAGGTGAATGTTTAAATTGGATTCTAGTTAATATCTTAATTATTGTTTATTATTTTATGTTTTAATGCATTTTTTTGTCTGAGTTGAATGGCCAATGTACTGTGTATGTCTGCCTCAAGTTAAATTTTACTGGAAAAAAAAAACTGTAACAACCGGGAAATACTGCCTTGTGTGAAAGGGAATATGTTTATTGATTGTTTTTCTTTTTTTTTTCCAATGGTAGTTAAATAGTTTGATGCCTTTAGGATGACTCTATGCCAGAGAGTTTCTTGCAATCTAAAGCATTATATCATTGAAGGATGTCTTGTTTTTAACTTGTAATTATTTGAACGTGGTTTATCCAAAGCAGTGTATACTGAAAATGGCACCTAGTCATAGCCCCCCCCCAGGTCAATACAGCTATCTAGGTTTAGAACCTAGTCCTAAAGGTACAGTGTCTACTTATCTCAATGATTTTTAGAGTTGTGTTCATTTCCAACTGACTCCTGACACCAACTACATGACTACAATGTTACTGAAGTTGTTTAAGCACATTGGACGTAGCCATTCAATACGTCTGTCCAATGACAAGGGCTGAGCTCTCCTCCACAGACAGGCACAGCGTATCAGATGTTGGACTCGTTTACGCAGTGTGCAGTAACAAGAGAGGACATTTTGGGATGTGTTTCAGGTTTTTTTAGTGCTGAACTAACAGTATGGTTGATCATCATTTATTTTCAGAAATTAGTCAGTTTGATTTCACTTTCAAAAAAATATTAAAGTATATTTATACTATAGTTACTAAGTTTTGGATTGCTTGTCTGCCTAGTTCATTTTACATATTTCTCCAACAAATGTATTATTGCATTATTCCTTCTGTGCAATCACCACCTTTCATTTAATTTATTTATCATATTTATATGCAGAACATTTTACCATTTGCAGAATATCACGGAACACAAAAAATTGCATTACTAAGCTGTACTGTAATGTCTGTGCCTTTCTAGTGGATGATGCTGATTGGCTTCAACAAAGTGTAGTCTTAACCACTGAGTACGTAATCCAGTTCAAATGTTGTTGTCTAGCTTGTTTGTAGCAGCTATTTGTTGGTCTGCTGCAGTAGTGCTGTACATGAGCTGGACCCGGCACTCCTGAAAGTCTGGTCACCCAGAATTACTCTTAGATAAGGGATTTTTCCACAAAGCTATTTTAGAAGGTCTCACTCACTACTAGTTATAGGCATAATTGATTAACAAAGTAAAGTTCTGAAGAAAATGCTGAAAAAAAGTCTCTCTTCTTTGTCCAAGTGTCTTTGTACGCATCTATTATTTTTCATTTCATATCTATGCAGTGAATAAATACATTGAGAAGTTCTTTAAAACCAGAAATACTTTAAAATGACTGTACTACCTAAGTGTGTGTTAAGGTTTGTATGTTACATGAGTTGAGACCAATATTCTCTGTCAGCCTTATAGCACTTTCCAAAAGGCGGTTCATCTTTTTGTATATTTTCCAACTTGTGATTTAAAATCTGACAGTTGCATCAAAGAAAAAAAACCTTTCATTTGTTTTTCTAATATTTTTGTAATGTGGCACAAAAACAGCCGTAGTTTGCATGTGAGGTGTATGAATGTGCTGCAAGAATAGCTTAAAGGACCAACTTTGGAAGACAAGTGTGATGGAGTTACATTGATGGTATTAATAAATTGTATTGAGTTGAGTGCCATTTTGGTTTTTATGCTGCAATTTACACTGTATATGTAATATTGTGTGTAATGTCGGTAAATATATTTTTAGTAGGGATGAGAAAGGTCTTATCAACACAATTTTTAAACGCGCTACTAAAAACAACTTACATTTAAATCTTACATTTTGTCCCTGAGTAAAGAAATGTATATAAATTACTGAAAATATTTAAGTATTTAAAGTACTATTCAAAAATCATTTCTAATAAAGTGCAACAAAAACATCAAGCCAAAACTGGAATAGCGATATCAAACGATATGAATCCCTTAATGACGTGTTCACAATTTAAAATAAAAACTTCTTATTCTTCTTATTTATGAACAGAATATTTGGATATACTTTAAAATACATTACCTCCCTGTGTCACTCAAGTGTCCTCCCATTGTCCAAAGACATAGTTTAAATTGCAAGGACTATGAGAGTTCAGAATAGGCTCTCCGCTGTCTGGGATGGGCTCTGTGATGCTAACTAAGACATGCGGATAAGAAATGGATGAATGAAAGCAGATTGGAGCACTATTTGTTTAATGATTTAAAAGTTAAAATAAATTTATTTTAATTAAATAAATTTAATTTTATAAGTTAGCAATATTTACATTTATCATATCACCTATTTCCATCAGATAATTCCAGCACAAGTCACTTCCAATAAATATCTGATGGGTTAAATTCATTGCTGCTCCCAGAATGTTTTTGAACATTGTTTCTGGATAAAAGCAATTAGACCACCCCGTGTTCAACATAACTTTATCATCCATCCATCCATCCATCCATTTTCCAACCCGCTCATCCATTCAGGGTCGCGGGGGGTCCGGAGCCTATCCCGGAAGCTACGGGCACGAGGCGGGGAACAACCCAGGATGGG
>JAODKL010000389.1:0-11391 GCA_026780765.1 Petrocephalus schoutedeni
CCAATGATTATCAGAACTAGCTGATTATAGAGGTGTGACAAATCTCATACTCCAGGGTTCCCCAAGTCCAGTCCTGGAGGGCCAGTTTGTGAGTTTGCAGATTTCTCTGCTCAAATGCACCTAGTAAATCTGGCAATTGGCTGTTGAGCTGAATAAGGTGTGTTTGTTCAAGGAAATCTGCAGACTGGTCCTCCAGGACCGGAAATGTGGAATCCTGTCATATATATATTCAGCATGCTCACTCACAGCATGTCTTCAGTTTCACTCTGAAGAAATTTTACTTTCTGAACTTTTCTGACAAAGTTGTAATTCAAGTTTTTCAGTGAAATTTGTGTAACTAAATGGCATGGTTAACAAATCATGCATGTAATAAGCCTCTGCTGCCAAACATCAGCCACCACCATTTTTCAAAATTTGCTAAGATTACCACTGGCATGCTAGTGTAACATCACATGAGACCAGGCAAGCCTCTGACTGGTCAATAAAATACACTGAGATCACAGGATACCCTGTGATGCTCCCATCCCCCACATAATGCATTTTCATTGGTTGGTTTTACTATCACTCTGCACTAAATTGTATTCTGCTGGGATCAGAGAATCCCCTGGGCTGAGTGAGATTTTTTGTCGAAGAGATCATGTGAAAAATGTAAAATTTGAGATGGGAAAAATTATTTCATGTTTGGTCTAGCAGCTCTACTTGCCTTTGATCCCGGCTACCTTGTGTCCTGTTAGAGACTGTTACCACCTCGGCATCAAGAACAATTTTGACTACAAGCGCTTCCTGAAGTTTGCCCGTGTCTGTGACGTGGATGGGGAGAAACAAATTTGTGTCAGAGATAAGGTACTTAATGCTAACTCCAATAAACTTTAACTGTAATCTTGGCCTTTCTCTAGAAATAAGGTCTATAATTTAAATACAGTAGTGTTTCTTCGACATTAGATGTATCATGCAAAATGTTTCTGGATTTAAGGTCAATAATCTATCATTATAATTGATATATAATTATTGAATTGATTAATTTATAATAAGTTGTTCAAATCAGTGTCTGTCTTATTTAATTTCCTTTTTGAAAGCAGTTCTTTACCCTTGAAAACTTTTGCTTTTGCAGGAAATAATTAATCTCTATAACATGTATCAAACCAGATACAACCTCCACTACAGGGCCTGCAAGCACAGAGTGGTGAACATCATTGAGATAATGTGAGTTATTCTGTGTGCAATGAAAAGGGACCACTTACTGTCCTCCAGAACCCATGTTCATTAAGGGAATTAAAAACTGGAAGCTGGGCTGGAGAAGCTGTACATACTTTTTCTACTACCTAGTCTTCACTGGAGGGCGTCTATCTGAACAGTGGAGCAGGGTTTGTTAGAACTGGTTAGGGTATTGTAAGCTGAAAACTGGGGCTGGAAGCTGAAGAGTTTGGATGCTAGGGAGCAGGTTTGTGGCTTAATCTTCCAGTATGGTGTGTGTGTGTGTGCGTGTGTGTGTGTAGGGTGCAATATTTCACGTCATTATTTCATAACAATAATACTTCTCGTTAGTCAGGAAAAATTCACGTGACATTTGAATTTCCCTCAGTGACTTTCACGAGGTTTCCCTAAGATAGAAGACACTTCAATGTACTCCACAAAATGTGCCACTTTTGTTTTTTTGTAATAAATCTGCAATAATGTATAGTGGCATCAGTTATTTGACTGCGGATATTTATTTGGAGGGTTACAGTGACAAATATTTGTGTTTATACATAGATAACAGAAATATGACTCATATTTTATGGAGGTATTATTGTAGCAAAATTATTTGCAAATGCGTGTGGAGAGTTGTGTGACTGTATCTCAATCCGTGTGTGCATGAGATTTGCAAATGTGTATAACGATCTGTAAATGTGTTTTCAGAATCCGTGTGCGTAATCAGATTCGCAAACCTGTAGAAAGATTTGCAAATGTATTGAGATTTGTACTTGTACAGACAAATCTGTAAATGCATGCATTGATCTGTGATTGTGTACATGCGTACATGGGTATTAATGGCTAAAAAGTCTAAGTATTTCGCTTCAAGACCTGGAAATACAGACAAGACATCAGTTACAACTCGGACGGGGGTCTCCATTGGCTGTCGCTTTACACGTGATTTTTGCTACACTTCTGCCGCGGCAGATCTGCAAATGTGTGTGGAGATTTGTGTACCCGTACCACGATCCGTGTGTGCGTAATCAGATTCGTAAATGTGTAGGAGAATCTCTAAATGCGTACGGAGATCTGCGAATGTGCACAGGAATCTGCACATGTGTATTCAGGATCCGTGTGTGCGAAATTAGATTCGTAAAAGAAAACGATCTGTAAACACATTACATTTGCAAATATGATTACGTACACACGGATTGAGATACAGTCACACAACTTACACACGTATTTGCAAATAATTTTGCTACAATAATACCCCCATAAACTTCAGAGAAGCAAAACATTTCCTGCATCCCTTAGCTAATAGACTTAAATGTATTTCTCATCACCTTCTATTTAGTATTTGACTGGATAGTTATGGAATATGACAGATTTTTAAAACAACCCAGTGGAGATGTACTTCTCCTAGTCTTTCCAGTTATGTATGTACTGACACATTCTATAACCCAAAGATACACAATTAACCATTCAGAACTTGTGCTCAGCAATCAGGCAAGATAAACTCACTAATTTGCCAATATTCCTTGTTGTTTTGTGGATAAGGCATTCATATACTCCAAGTGAAAGAGCCAAAATTTTATAAAATGGTTTGTAAAAACTGTGATTTGCGCAAATCTTGTGTATATTCTGTAAAAAGTTTTTGTTCTTATTTTTTATTATGCAAAAGTCAGTGCATTCGTGCAATTAAGTCATTTGGGAAACATGAGGATTACCTGAATATTAAGGGATTGTCCCATATAGAATCATGCTGTGTCCCATTTTCAACTAATACTGGGCATGATTTGTGCCATATTCTGAAGCCACACTGAGAAAAAATCATAAGATTCTGAATAGCTCATTTAATCCTTAGGTCGAACGCTGGCATTTAGGGGGCACAATGAGCGTAAAAACTGACAAAACAGTAATATGAAGCTATGTAGTCTGATCATATTTTAAGTTACTTAATTTTACTTATACTGGCTGTACTTGTATGAGTGGCATGTGAGTTAAGTTTCAATAAAAATCTTGGTCAGCAGCCACCATTAATATCTGTATGTATCTCAACCAAAAGAAACCAGATTAGGGAAAATGCCTAACCCCTTTATGACTTTTTTATGGTTTTTCCTTTGATTTCAGGATAGCAGAGGCTTTTGAAAAGGCTGACAAACATATCCTGATCCCAGGCTCTGCTGGCAAGAAATTTACAATCTCCACTGCTATCGATGACATGGAGGCCTACACCAAGCTGACAGGTTGGGCCTTCTAGCTATCAGAGAAGGGAGAGGGTCTTCAGTTGATGGGGAGGACTGAAGAAAGCAAAGTTTCTTGCATACCTTTCAGGGCTGCTTGAGTAGTATCCAGATTGCACATTTGTTCTGGCCTGAGATCTGATCACTCTAAATGAATCTTATGGACAGTGTTGGGCACGTTACTTTAAAAGAGTAATTAGTTATAGTTCCTAGTTATTTCTCCCAAAAAGTAACAGAGTTAGTAACTGAGTTACAGAATCATAAAAATAACTAATCGGGGAAAGTAACAATTTTTACCAACTAACTGTTTTACCCCAAACTAGCTGTTGGTGCCGAACGTAGCTCTGTGGGTTAAGCCTCTGTACTTGTGATTGTAACGTCACCAGTTCAAGTCCAGCCTCAGCATGTCTGTGGGCCCTTAACCCCCAGCTCTTTGGGCGCTGCATGAGGTGGTTGTCCTTCACAGCCAAGCTTGCTTGCATGGTGAGCAAGGTTGGGGAAGGTGAGATGAGAATTTCTCCACAAGGATCAATAAAGTATCTATTATTGCTTAATATGTCAAAGAATTTGGATCCCCCCCCCCTTTAAATGAACTTTAAATTCAACTGTATGTTCAATTATTTACAATAAATCTGACCATTAAATATGTTTAATGAATGAAATGGACACTTAATAGTATAAACTATTAGTAGACCAATATCTCAGTGAGGGAAAAGTAATTCTGAATTCTAAAAAGTCTGTACCCTCAGTATAAAAACGCTACGTGTCTCTCAGTTATTTGTGTGTGCGACTGTGCGTGTGTTTGTGCATATGCGTGGACACCTGCCCAGCTCTGCCGCTGATTGGGTTACCATGAAATTTAACTCCTCCTTAGCCAGTCATCATCACTTATGCAGTTGTCTCGCCCCCCTCCCTTCCCCCTCTCACCAAAGAAAAGAAAAAAAAAACTTTGCAGCTCCTGTGGCTGAGAGAGCCAGGTCGGATGAAAACGGCTTCAATGAGTTTAATTATAGTAACGTGCCGCATTTTATTGTCAGTAACGGTAACGGCGTTGTAATGATGGAAACAGTAATTAGTTAGATTACCCGTTACTGAAAAAAAAACAGAGTTGCCGCTTATTTGAATGCCTTTATTCCCATCAGTGCTTATGGACTTATGGAGTCGGTTTTCTGCAGACACTCTGCTGATTGAGCTGCCTGTCTTCCTCCTTCCACCCCAGATCTAGTGTTTGAGCAGATCCTGTTCATAGACATTGTGAACTACAAAGAATATCTTGAGGAATCCATCAAAAATCTAAAGAAGCTTGTGGAGTGCATCAAAAAGAAAAACAAGACTGTGGAGATCGAAACTGAGCTAAAGAAGCTTGTGGAGTCCGAAAGAAACCTAGAAAAGCTTCTGAAGTACATAGAAGGGCTTAAGGAAGCACAGACCATCCTGAACAACATAGTCACCCGCAAGCTGTACAGGTTTGTGGGTCAGACCCAGCCCTGCGAGCACTTGGAGAACACACAGGTGGGAACCATTGAACAAACATATGGTTATCGCTGTATTGGAGTAGGGGTGGGGGTGGAGGGTTCTGCTGATACCCCTGTCACTGGCCTGTGCTGTAATTACAAAATAATATATAATCCTCAGGAAAAACGTGAAGAAATACAGAGAAGTCTTGCAGAGTCCAAACCAGAAACTGAAAGCCACGAATTGAAGGCTGAAGACTTCATTGTCAGCGTGAGTCTGGTTTTACGGCCCTTTTCGGGACCATGTCTGAGTATCTGGTCCCTATTCGTCTCTTTCATGGAAGTGGTGGATTTGTGATTTTGTTTTTTCTTGTGTTAGTTTATTTTTTAAGAATAAAGACATTGTTTTTCACAATCTGTTGACATGAAATTCTTTTTTCTCTGGGATAATGGTCTTCCACCATATTCCGCCTATGACCTTTATCTGGTATGTTCTCTTTCTTGACCTTTATTCAGATTATTGAACTGGGCTATGAAATTGATAAAAAGGCCCCAATCAAATCTGTGAACTTTTACGCCAAGGACAATCCTAAAAAAACCATCAAATTCCAAAATCAGGTATGCTGGGTCTGGGCCTGGGTTATAAAGCACATGACTTTTTGGAATGTCATGCAGAAATGTCATAAAAATCTGGCTCAGGAAGTGCTCAATCACTACATGATGCTCTTTGTTGCTCTTAAACACTTCAAGCTACAGGTCTACGAGTTTGCGAAGCAGCTTATCTATGTCTACTTGAAACGGACAGATGACACGCACCTGGATGCAGCCAAGGGATACTTTGAGTGCTGGTGTAAAAAGAAAAAATACACTAAACCTCAGGTAGCTCCTAGTTAACTGTGCCTTCAACACTAACATAGTGGCTAGAGAAACTCTTTCACCAGGGTGTAGTAGAAGGGGTGACAGAAGAAGGCTGAAGTCATGAGACTACCAACAAAGAAGTGGAGGATAGTAACAGGCACTGCAGTGTACTCTTATAAAGAGCTTAATCATCAAATAATTCAAAAGAAACTCTTCTGTAGTGGGGGGGGGGGATAAAAAACACAAATTTCACACTAAATGCAAAATGTCTTATGTTGTTTTATTTCTGTTTTCTGTTCATAAGGACGGGGGCTTCATTGTATTGAACCCATCCCCAGAAGAACCAGGCCAAGAATGTGAGAAGCAAACTCTTTTAATTGCGTAAATTGGGTTTGTGGGTGGGGAATGGGATGTGGTTAATCTGGGATGCTTATGTGGAATCTGGGCTGGGAAACCTGGTGCATAATTCATTTTTTGCATGCTCTCCACTGGGGAACTTCACTCTGACCGCTCTGTTGGGTGAATCAGTTAGGGTCAGAGAATGCGAGCGGAGCAGAGCGATGAGAATATCCAGATTTTCCACTCATCGCTCACGGAGCTATACAGTCCTGTCTGCAATGATGTGGTCGCAGCAATAGACTGTAAAATTTCAGACAATTTCAACATGCTGAACACTTCTCTTGGTTGCTGCATTATTTGATATGGATTACTGCATCTACTACTGCCATTTACAATAAGGTGTTTAGCTAACAGCTAAAACAGAGACAAATGCATTAAACACAGTTGTCGCCAGACTTTTCACTGGTATTGTATTTATACTTACTGTATATATTTGCACCCTGAAATTCTTGTGCCGCAGTTGCAGGGGAGGGGGCAAGTGCATGGGGGCAATAGGACAGGCTGCAGTGCAGAGACGAGACGGTGCAAGACAAAAGGCAATGCAGTGCAGGAATTGGAACAATAAATATTTAATACATAGGTGGTGCTTTTTTTGCAGAATGAACCATGAAAAAGGGACAAAGAGAAAATGCCAAGAATGATAATGGAGAAGATGAACCAAAAACTCCCAAGTAGGGATGTCCAAAGGAATGTTAACATTATCGAATGAAGAAAAAATAGGTCTGTTGTAATAAAAACTTTAGCTTTTATTTTTTCCTTTTTATCTGGTTTATTTGCATGCCTGAAGATTTAATTTGGACTAAACTGGATCTAAACTCACTGCTTAGTTTGGGGTGTCTGTGTTTGTTCCCCTTTGTATGTCTGGACTTTTAGTGGCTGATTTCTGTCATGTATCATGTATTTTAAGATGCCATACTGCTTTTGGAATATATGGGGTAATATGTTATTTTATATGGGCTTGGACTTCCTGCGTTTCATGTTATCTTTAAGAAAAATAGCTATAATATTTTGTCAGTATTTTAACATTTGCTCAGTGATTTGAGCTCCTAAAGTTTGACAGCACTATAAATACTGTAGACCTAACATATTTTGGGTAGAAATAGGGCTTTCTTCAGGGCGTAAAGGTTTCCCTGTATGACTTTTCCCCCAAGTGGATATGCACCATCAACCTGTATTTTTCTTGTGAAGTAATTCATTTCATTTTATTAAACTGCAAAAAACAGAGAGTTTTGCTGGTTATTTCCCCACCATGTTTTAAATTTGAGTTCACATTCTTCTGTTACTAAACCATTATCACAAACATGTCCTTCATTCTGTCTTACATATTGGACCGATGTTTTTAGAACATGACAAAGCTGTACCCTTCTATACAACATTCAACAATTTGAGATTTGTAGGAGAAGTTTTTTTCTCCCAAAATGTGTTCCATTATAGACTGCATAATACTCTAAAATAATTCCAAACATATTCCATTAGATTACTCTAACAATCTATTACATTAGATAGTTAGTACGGTAACACTGGTCAAATTACTTTGCTCCACAAATCAAAAAGGGTGAATCTTCTGTTGTTTAATTCAGAATCTACCTATCACATAAGGATTTTGAGTGACACAGACTACACTTATTACCACACTTAACCACACATATTTACAGCATATGTCCACGGTGGAACTGACTTCTTAAAGGTAGAAGTGTATAATCTTCTGCTGTACTTGGTCTCAGGAACATCCCACTTAAGGGTCCAGCAGAAGTCAGAAAGCACACTGGGACTTCACTTGCCTACATATAATTTTTCCATATTATCGAGAGCAGGACCCTGGTAAAGTTCTAAAATGTAATTTCAGTAAAAAAAATTAAAATTCTGAACTATTAAATATGCCCAGACTGTCATGCTCAGCACGCTGTGTCTCCCTTAGGGGTGGCTTAATTACCCACACCTGAGTCCTGTTTAGCTTTGCCTTGCATTTCAATCCCCTTGTTAATGCAGCACACCTGCCTTGTTTATTCCCTGATGTCCTGCCCTTTTAGTAGTTAGTCTGAGTCCTGTTACCCCTGTCGGTTGTTGTCAATGCTGTCAGTGGTTTTCAGCTCCCGTGTTTCCCTTGTCCCCTCAATAAACACCCCCTGGAGGGGTTTCACACCTTCAGCCTGCATCATAGGTCGTTCCTCCTGCCACCGACACGACACATACATTCTTAATAAGGAAAATTACACACACACAAACTCATTATAGACTAAAAATGAAAAATTAGGTATGAACAAAATTAAGAACATTATCTAAATCAGGCATTATGGGGTGGCATGGAGCAGGCAGAAAGAAAGTGATGATCCACTGAGTAGACAGCAAGGGCTTATTGGTCTAACTGAACAGGACACTCTGGGCAAAACCACAGAATTAAGGGACCACAACTAAAATGGGAGAAGTTAGAACCATAAAAACATACAAAAGAAATTTGGGCAACACCGGGAACAGGACTAGAAGAACCAAGCAGAATAGTCTGTCATTGAGGAGCTGGGACAACTGGGAACAAAACTTGGGGACCAAGGACAAACAAATTGGAGCCAGGATGTGGAAACTGAGGGACAGGACCGGGGATATGAGGTAGGGGCTAGGATGGAGTAGGGTGACTGATAAAGAAGGGTACAAAAGGAGCTTGATGGGGAAGCAGGCTTGGAAACAGAGGAGGAAGGGACTGGTTAGGGACAGACTGGGGTTGATAGGAGACTGTGCGGTTACAGACTGGGGAAAAGACACTTAAGGATGGAGAGAGTGGACCACCCCAGGTCTAGATAAATGATGGGCTGGGCTGAGTGGTGGCACAACTGGAGCTGGAGGCAGCTTGCGCTCGCCCTGTAAAACAGACAAAGTGCAAAGACAGCATACATCCTTGAACAAGTTAAAAACAATCTTAATGGTCCCTGAAACCTCGTTCGCTTCTTATCCTTCCATTCACAGAGTCACTAGCAGAAATATCATTATGTTTTATTGCTTTCTCATGACTATAGACTATTTACATACGTGGCATGCAAATGTTTGATGCCTAATTTGCACTTAGCGCAGCTGGTCACAAGTTACATACACTAATTCATGGGAAGAGATGACATGATGTTGTATTTAACTATGATTGTCTCCTGGCAAATACAAAAAATCAATAAATTCCACTTGACGTGCTTTGACTTACTGTTTTTCATGCCAAAGCACATCTTGCTGATATGAACTGTTAGCATGCGTACAGTCATGTTGCAGGTTTACCTACAGGCCTCTGCTTTACAATATTTATTGTCTATTCTCACTTTATCCAATGTTGCGCACTCTTGCCCCTGAATTTCTATGAGTTTCTATGAAGCTTTTATATTAGTGCAATATTTCAATTAGTACAGTTTTTCTTCTGTGTTGGAGCAATAATGCATGTTTGTATGTCAGTATTTGCTGTTTGGTTTGGATTGTATTACATTGGGTGTATGTAAAGTGCAACATGCCCAGTTAGCGCTACTGAAAGCAGCTGCAGTGTACAAATACAGCTGGTACTTGTTCATATTTTCACTGTCCCAGTGACAATCTACTGTTTTTATGTTCATTCATATAGCAGGTACTTTTTTCCAAAGTGGTGTATGAGTGAGGATCACAGAGCAGAGCCAGCCAATGTCCCGTGAGTAATTAGGGTTCAGGACCATTGACGATATGTTTCCTTTTCAGTCATGGGATTTGAACCCACAACCTTTTGGAAATTCAAACCCACTGAGATACCTTTTATCTTTTTCATTGTTATTCATTCATGTATGTGTGAGCTGGAGGCAGGTCCAGTGGACGTCCAGGAACCACAGGATGGGACCAGGAAGGCAAAAATGGGACTGCAGGACAGGAGCTGGAACAAGACAAAGGGACTACAGGAGAGCTGGATGCAGGCAGCAGCAGGGTGGAGGCCTACGGGGCTATTACTGTAGCAAAATTATTTGTATGTAGAGAGTTGTGTGACTGTATCTCAATCTGTGTGTGTGTAATCAGATTTGCAAATTCGTGCAAAGATCTGTAAATTTGTTTTGAGATTTGTACATGTGGAGACAAATCTGTAAAGGCATGCATAGATCTGTGAAAGTGTAGACAAATCTGTGAATGCAGATTTTTGCATTTTTTTTTGCTCCAAGAGCTGGAAATACAGACATCAGTTACACCTCAGGCAGGGCTCATTTTACAAAACATCATCTACACATTCACAGATCTATGCAAACATTTAAAGATTTGTCTCCACTTTTACAAATCTTAGTACCCTTGCAAATCTTTTTACAGGTTTGCGAATCTGATTACGCACACAGATTCTGAAAACACAGATGCTGGGGACAGCTACAGGAGTTGACTACCTGCCACGGCTAGACAACTTGACAGAAAGGGGGATTGAGGAATGGCCAGGTGGTGCGGCAGGTTCTTCCAGGTTATAAGCAGGTAACATAGGTCACCCATCTGGGTACCAACAGGGTCGGGAACTGGAGACTAGCAGTGCTGAGCTGGAACAACTGGAGGCAGACAGGGCTGAGCCAGAAGAAGTGGAGGCATTGACCCCACTGCTGGACCAACAACAGGAGCTTCACACTCTCCCCTGGGGGACTTGGCGTGGGACATGTGAAATGAAATGCCATTGATTATGAAAGGTGTAATAAACCTAAGCTTGTCCTGCATTAACCCAAACACTGATTTTATGAAACATGTAATACGCCTAAATTTGTCTTGCATTGCCCCAAACCCTGATTTTATTCTCGGGGGTGTACTAATTGGACTGGCTGATCCTTGTGGTGATGTTTTTGTGTTTATTGTCACTGTCTTTAGAAAATGTCAGTCAAAGCATATCCATTTGCATATACTGTACTTTGCAAGTAAAAAACATTATGGATTGAAAACTATGAATAAAATCTATCTTGAGGACGACTTGCTCAAAACCGTAATGAACCGCCTTGCTGACCCTGCCTGCCGCCTTAGCCACTAGAGGGCGCAATTTGTCTTTAAAAAAAAAAGGAAAGCGACGTGTTCACATCTATTGCGGTACTTTTTTATATCCATGTAGGTTTTACAGTTTTACAGATGTTCGCTAAGCAGTTTTTTTTATTTTTTTATTTTTTTGCTTCTTCCGAGTGAAACTGGAGAAATGGCATATATCCAGAAGAGGGCAGCATTTCTCACGATTTCTACCTGGGCTCAAACCCATGTATTATACAGTCATAGCCCTTACGATCAATTCATGATCTGCGTCTTTGTTAAACGCGATGCTG
>JAODKL010000390.1:0-11375 GCA_026780765.1 Petrocephalus schoutedeni
CCCCACAACGGCACGGGGAGAACATGCAAACTCCACACACATGGAACTGGGCAGGATTCGAACCCCGGTCCCAGAGGCGACATTGCTAACCACTGCAGCACCATGTCGCCCCTGCAACAACCCTATTAAACCTCATTAACAAAAAGTTTCTCTAGACTGAAAATGTGCCTATCATTGGTAGTGAAGAGGAGATGTAAGTATATGTTTGGCTGCTGCCCTTATCAGTTCAATGATGACATGTAGATGTGCCGCTAATAATGCAACCATTTAATAGGCAGTCGCAGGAAATTTGCTATGAGACGAATCAGCACCAGTCTTTTTCTCATGCATCTCATGCAAGAAGTAAGGTGTGAAAGTTGACAACTGAAGTGTGATGTTTTTTTGCATTGTATGAGCTCAAACTCCAACAACAGGAACTCAAATTATTACCCTTAGCCCAGTTACTGTAGCATGATCATGTTTCTGGATTTGTTAAATGTGGTGGAGTAAATGGGGCTTCAATATTGCTTCAGTCCCAGTGGGTTGTGAAAAGAAGCGGGTTTCCTATCTGTGTTGACACAACAACAAACCAAATTATTTCAATCAAGTTCCAGTATTCTCTAGTCAAGCTTATCCATCTCAAACATGCTCCTTGAAGTCCCCAGGACCCAGCTTCAGCCCCAAAGCAGTTATAGAGTATAGCGAACTCAATGTGTCCTAGGAGTATCACACTGATATTCATAACGCTAATAAAATCCTTTCCATAGCCACTTGTCCTGTACAGGGTCATGGAGGTCTATAGGCTGTGGGTCGAGGCCCGTCCTGGGTTACTCCCAGCCAGATGATATCTTCCGATATCGGCTCCAGACCCCTGCATTCCTTCAGAAGGCAAGTGAGTATGGAAGATGGATGGGTGGATGGATGGATCAATTGATAAAAAATAGCTGATCCATTGCTCTGTTTCTGTGACTTTTACTGTCAGAGGATCTGCTTTCTTTATTCACGGTTTGTCTACATGCTGCTCCTTATTTACAGACTCAAACTTTTCTCCCTCACTTTTCTTTTTCCTCTATTTTTCATTATTTATGCATCAATTTGCATAACCTAAAGTCCTATTTATGATCATTAGGAATACATTAAAGCATTTTTGTGTTAAGGTATTTTTCTTTTTTTCTGTATTTTTCACCAGTGATTAACATATCAACAAATATTTTGTGAAAAAAGCAATTATGAGGAAGTCAAATATTGGCGTGCTTCATTTTCTACACATTTACTTTGAATGCTTTTTGACACCTTTTTTTTACTCTACAGCTTCCTCTTTTTTCCTTTACTAGTAAGCTATAGCTGATAGAAGAAGAAGTTTGCCTTAAAATGCAATCAGCAAGTGGGCCACCTTCAGGGTTGTTGCTACCGAGAAGAGCAGTACTTCAGTGCAAAAGTAATAATTTAAAATTAAATAAATTGTTTACATTTAAAAGTATAATGAAATCAGAATGATCTGGGTGGCTCAGTGGTTAGCGCTGTCACTTCCTACCACTGAGGAGCTGAGTCTGAGTTCCGGTCTCTGATCCGTGTGTGTGGCATTAACATGCTCTCCCAGTGTCATTATGGGGTATCTGCCAGACACTCTGCTTTCCCCCACAGTTCAAAAAGGTGAACTGGAGTTGCCAAGTTGTCTGTGTGAATGGTGTCTGTGTCCTGTGATGGATAAGCACTCTCTCCTGGGTTATTCCCTGCCTTGCAACCACAGGCTCTGAACCCCAGTGACCCTCCATAGGATAAGCATGTGCAGAAAATGGATGGATGGATAATAATATGGCCGTACACAAATTTCACTGAATGCCATTATCCATTGGATGATTTATGATCCTAAATAAATTTTACATGTTATTTCTAGAAAACAATATCAGTTAATTAATTTCTCATGAATATGGATATCTAAACTGTAACCGGTTCAAATATAGGTCACAGTCTATCTTGTGTCACATCTATTAACATTTTTCTTCTGTAATAAGGAATCCGTGGTAGTATGATTTCAAAATTCAAAACAGCAAGTGCCAGTTTGACGCTTAGCCGCATGTGCTTAACCACATATGAGCAGTATGTTTACTTTCATTTTGGTATGACCTGATACTTGAGCAACCTTCTTCGGAGCTAGACTTAGTAGTTAGATGCATTTCTTTTAATTATAATGCCTGCCTATTATATATGACGTAACGCAGATTACAAAAATCTGCCTCCAAATTAAAATGAGCAACCAAACAATTCCTACCTGCACATGATAGTAATGGACAGCAGGAATTGTCTATATTATTCCATTACAGACCTAAAATTAACTACATCAAAAGCATTGGGGTAGTTTGCAAAGCCTACAGACTATTTATATGGTAATATTTCATATAGCGCCTTTCACAACAGAGTCGCCTCAAGGTGCTTTACATGGCTGTGTTGTGACACATTACAAGATTGATAAGAGAGAATAATACAAAACTGGGGAAAGGAAAGTCAAAGAAATGAAAGAAAGAAAGCCAGATGACAACAGAGCAGAGGAACCAAAATAATGCTAACATTATTGAGAAAGAAAGAGTGTGCTTACTTGCTAAAAGCAAGGTGTAAATTATGATTAAGGTCAAAGCCAAAGTCCATCAAGTCCAGCAAAGTTCATAATAAAACTGTTAGATACATAAATGCTTGTGCAGACTTGTCTCGAAATGAAAATCTCACTCCACCTAGCTAGTTGGCAACTCTGCTTCCATGGAGCAAATTAAATAATTGGCCTGTTAAGCATTTTAAAAACTGAGCACTACACTATCAATTCACATGACAGATTACAATGAATATTTTTTTGCAGAACACAAGAATATAGACCTTTCTCAGACAATATAAAATATAACATTAAACATTAGCTACACACCATCGGTTGACAAATCAGTCTATAACAGTGATTGAAGTCATGATGGAATGACACCCAGTTAATCCGACAATCTCTGACAGTTGTACTCTGACAGAAAATGTACTTTGCTGAAAATGCATTGTGTTCAGTTTTGCAAATATCTTTCTAGGAAAACAAGACTAAAAGACTTAAGTGAAGCTTAACCGGTACTCTGATTAAATAAAAAAGTAAAAAAAAAAAAAATAGTTTATTACTGTCTTAAAATCATAATTCTTAGTTATAAAAATTAAAACATACTATTTGAGAATGCAAAAATTATTTTATTAATTTTATTATGTAAATATCCTTAATTATTAAGGGTCAACATTATACCTTGACAATATACTTAAAAATTACTTACATTTTCCCAGGAGGAGAAAAGCCAACAGAATTACTAATCCAGAAAGACTAGCCATGTCCTAGAGAGGTTGATATCACACCCTGTGTCCTTTTGAAGACGGAATTACACATATTATTTGGACTTACATAGTTATATATACGTTTCCTTTGGTGGGCCTGGCACCACCTACTGACCTAATAGGGTGATAACCCCTCATATTCATCAGAAGGAAGCCAATATATAAAGTATAGCTAAGCAAAGCCCCTGCAGGCTTGCTCTGCACCCACCGCTCGTCCCGTTTGCTGCCCTCCTGGGCCAACTGGGTCTTGCGACCAAGTAGCGCCACCTCGCTACCAACTGCTTCTGCCTGACATGTGTGGCCGTCACGCTCATGCCCCCAGCTGGCCAGCTCTGACCACCGCTACCCAACCTCCTTCAGGTCTGGCAGGCTGGGGAGGGCTCGAAGAACCATGTTGTGGAGAGGCCACTTCAGTAGTGCCAGTGGGGCTACTTCTGGGATCCCACTTGCAACACCAGTGTGGCGGTTGGCAGACCTGGGCATCGCAGACCCAGCCTTTAAGCGGGAATGCACTTTTATTGATAGTCCTTAAAAGAACCAAACACAATCACCCAGCACCAACCCACTCACACTCTGCAAACTGTTTTGACCATCCCAACCACCCCAACAACACAATAAAACACAATAAAAACACACAATTTGCAGATGACACTACAGTCTTAGGACTCATCCAAGATGGGGATGAGTCTGCATATACTGTAGGCAGGCGGTTGACCGGTTGGTGCTCTGGTGCAGTCAGAATAACTTAGAGCTAAACACACTCAAGACGGTGGAGATGATAGTGGCCTTCAGGGGACTCCCCCTGCTCTGCCCCCCAGGTCTATATCCAGTTTTTGTGTGGACTACCAGGAACTGAATAATGTCACGCACAAGGACTCCTACCCGCTTCCCCGCATCGATGAAGCCCTGGACTACATCATGGGCTCTCGGTGGTTCAGCTCCCTTGATCTCCGTAACGGGTACTGGCAGGTGGAACTAGCGCCGGAAGCCCGGCCCAAGACGGCCTTTTCAATTAGCCAGGGACTGTGGCAGTTCCGGTATATGCCATTCGGGCTGTGCAACGCTCCTGCCACGTTCGAGAGACTGATGGAGAGGGTTCTGGGGGATATTCCAAGGACAAGGTGCGTAATTTACTTGGATGTTCTGCTGGTGCATGCGGTGGACTTTAACAGCGCTCTGGCGAACCTTAAGGAAGTGTTTTTGGCAATCCGTAAGGCGAATCTGCGGCTTCACCCCAAGAAGTGCCACCTGTTCCGGCGTGAGACTGTTTTCTTGGGACACGTGATTAGTGCGGATGGAGTTGCGACGGACCTGTCAAAGGTGGCCGCGGTAAAAGACGGGCCCACGCCGGAGAATGTACAGCAGCTCCGGAGTTTCCTGGGATTAGCCTCGTACTACAGGCATTTCGTGAAGGACTTTGCCACCATCGCTAGCCCGCTGCACGACCTGACGAAAAAGAGCCGCGCTTTTAAGTGGGACACTAACTCTGAACACGCATTTACACAGCTAAGGGCTTCGCTAGCCACGGCCCCTGTGTTGGATTACCCGGACCCAAAGCGTGCTTTCATACTAGACACGGATACAAGTAATGTGGGACTGGGGGCAATATTATCCCAGAGCGGGGAGCAAGGCGAGCGGGTGGTAGCGTATTTCAGCCGCACGCTCTCGCCGGCCGAGCGGAACTATTGTGTCACACGCCGCGAGCTGCTGGCTGTCGTGGTGGCTCACCGGCATTTCCGCCCCTATGTATACGGCCAATCGTTCTTGATTCGGACCGATCATGCCTCGTTGACCTGGCTGTTGAACTTTAAGGAACCCGAGGGACAGCTAGCGCGGTGGTTAGAGCAGATTCAGGACTACGAATTCACCATCCAGCACAGAGCGGGGCGGCTACATGGGAATGCGGCCATGCATCGGGAACCACTGCCGGTATTGCCAGCGAGCTGAGGGGCGAGTGCCGGCGGCGGAGGAATGTCAACAAGTGACCACACCCACCCCGAGAATGCTACCACAGCTGAGTGAGGAGCAACTGCAAGCAAAGCAGGAGGGCGACCCAATCCTGTCCCAGGTGCGGGGGTGGGTGCAGGCCGGCCAACGGCCAGACTACCGAGCCATTTCTGACTGCAGCCCCGAGTTAAAGTTACTGCACTCGCAGTGGTCCAACCTCACTCTCCAAGGGAGCCTGCTGTACCACCGCTGGAAATGCCCGAGTGGACAGGGGGACATCCTACAGCTCCTAGTGCCCAGAAACTTACGTGAGCAGGTGTTGGGGTTGATACATGGACATGTGGGGAGTGGACATTTTGGCATCAATAAGACGTTGCACCAGCTGCGGGAACGATTTTATTGGCCGAATTGTCACACAGACAGCGAACTGTTTGTCCATCGCTGTGACATATGCATGGCAAAAAAGGGACCCTTACAGCGTTCACATGCGCCTATGCAGGACTATCGGGTGGGGGCGCCCATGGAACGTGTGGGAGTGGACATTTTGGGCCCATTCCCTCTCTCCTCTAGGGGCAACCGGCATGTCTTGGTCGCGATGGATTACTTCACGAAGTGGCCAGAGGCGTACGCGGTGCCCGATCAGAGTGCCATGACGACGGCAAGGGTGCTCGTGGACGAGATGTTCTGCCGGTTTGGGGCCCCGGAGGAGCTCCACAGCGACTAAGGGCAGAACTTTGAGGCGGAGGTGTTCGCTGCCGTTTGTGCACGTCTGGGAATTAAGAAGACACAACTCAGCCCTGCTGTGCTCATGCTTGGCCGTGAACTCATGCTTGGCGTACCCCAGTGGACCTCGTGTTTGGGCCGCCACCTGAGGTCGAGCGACCGCAGAAGCCGGGCATGGAATACTACTTCCATTTGCGGGAAAGACTACACCGTACTCACGAGCTGGCTCGACGGGCTCTGACGAATGCTGGGATCAAGCAGCGGCGGACATACGACGTGCACAGCCGTGGCAGGGATTTTGGTGTGGGGGAGAACGTATGGGTATACTGCCCCTTTCGGAAGAAAGGACTGTCACCAAAACTGATTCCTGCAGTGGGTTGGGCCATGCATGGACCTAGAAAAACTGTCGGACGTTGTGTACAGGATGCGGTTGACGGAACGGAACAGGGTGGTCGTGCTCCACCGGGACCGTTTGGCACCCTATCAGCCACACGCTCAGAATACTCAGAGCTCATGGGAGAGAGGAGAGCCCAAGGATTCTCTCACAATGCGTACCCCTCCGCGCCGCTCTCACCGGCTGTGCCGCCTTCCGCCGCGCCTCAGAGACTACCAGCTTAGGTGCCTGGGGACAGTCACCGCTTAGGTGGGGGCAGTGTGGCGCCACTTCCAGGTGTAGGCGGGTCTTCCATAGTGCATCCGGGCGCGCGGTTCCGAACCGGCCGCATGATTCCGTCTGTAGAGGGAGCTAATTCACTCATGGCTGTGTGCGATCCGGGTGGGTATGAAATTTTAGCAGCTATACTTGCTATTATGACTGTATTGATCTTGTAATGAGTTTGAATTATAAGTGGTATGTACGTGATGGGGTTTTTAGTTTAGTCATGGGGTAGTTAGGGTCTCGATGGATTCGGGTTAATGGAGTCCTCAGATTCGTGACTCATGAATTATTTAACGGATCCGAGTTATTCACCTGGATGAGTCATGAATCGCCTAGCTTTACTGTTTTCCCTTGTACAAAAGTAGAATATTGTTTGAGTTTATTCTCACTATAACTATTGTATGTGTAAGCTGCTTTACCCCACTTTACTTAATGTATTGCAATTTAATTTCCACACACCACAGTACAGTGTACCTCCATAATTCTGATTTCAACTTCCATCTAAATAAATTCTGCTTTGAAAGTCATCCTCTTCTGTAGCCAGATTCTCTGACTGGAATCTTTGTCTATATTGACCACCTCTGCCAGCGTGAAACTCCCAGGCCCCCTGTAGAGGTGCTACCCTATACCCGACAGGCATGTCGCCTATTACCTGTATATCAAGCTGTCCTGACTGCTTCAATTACTGGTAATTATTAGTTACATGAAATATTTACATAGTCATTGATAGGTTATTAGCATATTTCTAATATCATATTCAACTTATGATATTTTCCTTTTATGATTGGTTCATCAGAACATAACTGCTTTGTACAGGAGCACCTGTAAAAATCAAACACATTCTCAAACACACGAATGCAAACAGTGATTTGAAATTACAATTATTCTTGCCAAAAGTCAACATTTTTATTTCCAGTAAAAGAAGAAAAGGTTGATAATTTCAAAAGGTTTAACTTTATAATCCTGTGGCATGTTTGTAGGTCATAGTTGATTGAATGAGGCACAAACTCCTTCCATCAGAAGTTCCACCTTTATATGGCAGACCAATGATAAAGCACTCTCTCTCACAGCACAAACAAGGGGTCAACTATTTAGATGGCAAACGCACTCAAGGTGAGGCAATAATGAAACGTACTTACAGGGAAACGCAGTTACAACATAAATGCTTACACACACATTAAACAGCAGGGTTTACACATATTAAATCCCCCTGTGAGGCATGACAGGAACCAGCATACTTAATGAACTGACCAGCCATTCAACATCACAATCCATTATAAATATGTATTCAGCAAAACTTTTCTTCCCACTGATAAGGAAATTTGGCTGTTTTCTGAATTTATATTATGTTTAAAAATGCAGCATGAAACAAGAACAGAAAAAAATACTCAGAGAAACTCCCTTATATATTTTATGCATAGAATGTGCCACGCTGTAAAATAAAAATAAAAATTACACAGGAAATTTATTTCTCAATTCTCCACATTAGTGACACCATCCTCTGTGGCTTTCCTTGATAGCACTGGGTTCTTTGGCACCATCCTCCATAGGATTATCAGTCTTGCTGAGCCTTGCTGTCCCTTTTATTTGTCACTGGGGCCTCTTCTTTAGTGTCCCCACTGCTGGCCTGCTTTGGTAGTGCTGCTGTCAGGCTCAGTAACCACTTTCGTCTCATCCACTATGTCCACACAGTCCACCCTCTTGGCTTGGTTTTGCTTGACTTTGTTGTGCTGGGAAGGGAAGGTGCTCCCTATGGTGTTATAAAGGAAGTGGTAATGGTCCTGGCAGGAGAGATTTGGGACTGCATTAAATAAATGCATTCACTAAGGGCACGAGCGCAAACCCTCTTTTGACATTAAAGTAGTACTGTCACACAGTGCACAGTGTAAAGTTAGCAGCAGAAAGGCTTTGATACAGTTACTTTTGTCACTAGTCATATTGCATTTGTAGGGGTTCCCTTTCCAAATGCAAAATTTGAGGGAACATATTATTTAAATGAATCATGCAATGTGATTTACAAAGGTTTGTGGTCGGCAGTTTACTGCAAACTGATTTAACACAGAAAAACACATTTTATTTTGCACTGCCCATTGTAGAATGGGTTGGTTAAGTGCACCTAAGTTCCTAAAACCACTAGAACCACTTGAAGGATTGACAAGTTGAGTGCTCAGGGAAGCCCTTGTGAGCGCCACTCAGCTGTTATTTTTGTACTTGCAGCCTTTGTGTTTAGCATGTCTGGACATTTTCCTACAATCATTCTTTAACAAAGGACAATGAAACAATGTTTTTCCTTTATTGACACACAGGGGCGTAATTTCCGGGGGGGTTAGGGGGGTCATGACCCCCCCAATAATCAGATCCAGCTAATACAACCCCCCCAATAATCATGTCTCCCCCTAAATGGGTGAGGACCTCAACGCCCCCAATGTTCAAACCAAAGTTACGCCCTTGATGACACACCACATGTAAATTCTAGGCACTGTAATATGTGAAAAACTAGGAGGGTGGTTGTTTCTGATGGATTCTGTTCACATTTAGCACCAGCAATTATACAATATTCAAAATCACCTTGATCAGTGGTTCTCAAACTTTGGTACACACACCACCAGTGGTATGTACTGTAAAAGACGCTTTATGAGTAATGAGTTACACATTAATGGTGATTGTTATTTATCTTTCTTGGATTTATAAATAAAAATATTCACAAAAGCACATGTTTTAGGGCTTGTTTGAATGCACCTCCCATTTCTTGAGGGAAAAGTGGAGTACTCCATCATCCATGGACCCTGCATAACGGGTAGCCGGTTAGAACATCTGCAACTCGCAAGGAATTGGAGGTAACCACATAAACTGAGCGTTGAAACCCAATAGGCTAGTACTAGTAGTATAAGATTGCAACAACAAAATGAAACGTAACTATATGTCAGACAAACGGGAGAAAAAAGAGGAAACAAGGAAACGTATCTATTTCTCCCATGCTCTTCCTCAGTATACCCAACATGCATGTGCAGCCCCAGCATCCACCCCTCCTGCAGTCTTAGGCACAGAGGAACGTGAAAATGCTAGCGCTAAAATTGCAGGTATGCCTCTCTATAGCAGGAGTGAAAAAACAGATGAAAACGTAAGTGAACCTCATCCCCTCCAACCAGCAAGATGAATGAGACCCCACTCTTGTAATGTCTGTTTAGGTTTTTACTTTACCGTTAGGCGGTTCTCCTACTGATTATTATAGATGTTCTTTTTCATTTGAAAACTTGCTGTGTGTTTTGCCATCAGGTTGTTGTCCTGTTGATTATAACAAGTGTTGTTTGAAATGTTTTCTGTGACAGTATGATTTATGCGCCAGCTAAGAAGGCTGAGTTGCTGCTGGAAGAGGTGTTGGTGTGACCAACAGGAGAGCCCATCCTCTAGTCTGGGTGGATCCAAATGGTGCAATGCAGTGACAAGGACACTGTGCGGTACAAATGGTCCCGTCCTTCAGATACAATGTAAAACTGAGGTCCTGACTCACTGAGGTCATCTTTCGAAAGATTTGGGGTGGTACCCCAATGTCCTGGCTAAAATTGCCCATTGTGGCCCTATGAGATCTGGCCTCATAATCATCCCTTATATGTAATCCGTTAATTATCTCCTGTCCCTTCACCACCTTAGTGAGTGTGAGTGAGTGTACTGACACAGAATGGCAATGGCAGGGGTGAATACCGAAGTTGGTACTTTTAAAAAGTGCTGACCGAATCATTGGTACTACCGGGTATCGGTTCATGTCAAATCAAACAGTGCCAGATTTCGGCATATTCACATGCTGATTAGCAGCAACGCGCATGAGCTGAGCGGGACATATGCAACTGGGTGAAATGTTTCAATTAAACAACAGTTATCTCAGCATTTCTTTGCCACTCCGTTCCAGTATATAACCGGTGCCAGCATGACCGGTAGTAGCTCTGGACCGAATGACAACGTGAATTTCTGTGCCACTGAAAATGGTGTTCACCGCTAACAGCGTGCGCGATACATACAACACAATGCAGATGAGGAAACCCGCCTTCTGAAAGTGTGATCGTAACACATTTAGCTTGAAAGCACAATGGACGTGTTTCATAAAAAATGTATCTTTTGCTCGTCAGCAGTGTGTTTTATCCATTATAACCAACATGTTTTATGAGATCATTGATGTATATTTAGCTCGGTTGGGTCTTGTTGATTATAAACGTATATTTAACTTGAAAGCGACATGTTTTATTGACTATGACGTATATAAAATACGCATATGAATTACGCATTTAGCTCCATAGCAAAATGTTTGCCGAGCGAACTGAATAATTATTACCTTGAGAAATCTACAATATTAGAAATTTTACTTTACCGATATGCATTTAATCGCAGTCCTAGTAATATTACACGTAATTTATATTTTCAGGCGCAGACTAAAGCAGTTGCCATACGGTTCAAGTTAAAAGTAAAGACCTGAATATACATCAACAGTGTAATAAAATCAAATGTAATATTCATGAATATTCTGATAAAATGTCAGTTATAATTGATAAAACTGAGTATACATTAATAATTCAATGAAACGTCTGCTGTGTGTTTTTTCTTAAAGTACCGTTTTAAGTACCGGCACAGTTTTCATAGTTTTGGAACAGGTGTTGTGCTCTAAAATGCCCCCCTGCCACAAATTGCCTCCCCTGACGTCATCGCTCTTTTTAAAGGCGAAGCA
>JAODKL010000391.1:0-11368 GCA_026780765.1 Petrocephalus schoutedeni
TTTGGAACACGGGGTGGGGGGGGGGGGGTGTGTGGCACAGGACAATTCTGCATATTGCTCATCCGTGTTTCCCCCTTGTTTTGATTTTTCCATGTCAAAAGGAGGCAGGCTGCCAGACAATTGTTAAACATTTCATATTGCCACTTCAAGAGGTACTATTCAGCTGTAATATTCTCATTCTGATTATATTTTCGTTCTGACAAAAGGCCAGAAGAATAGGTAGGAAGCACTATTATTGCCCGACTATCGTAGACATTTAGGGAAAAGAAATTCTCCTTCGTCTTGTTGTCATTATCATTTGTAATTTATTTCTAAATGCTCCATGCATTTTGTGAGATTGGAATTTTTTTTTATTTCACTGACAGCCAAATAAAGTGACAAATTCATATAAATATATCTTGTAGGATACACCGTTTTGAGGGAATTGAGTCTTTAAATGTTGTCGAGATGCACAGAGGTCAAGCTAAATTATACGTGTCTCCCTGCCCATCTTTATACCTACAATTTAAAACGTGTCTAGGAAATTAGAGCGCCAACGAGAATTTAGCGTTTAACATCTTGTTGCCCAGTTCCCTTATGCCTCCTTCACTAAGCTTGGGGACTTGTGCTAATTTTTATTCACTACAGTGTCCTACCCGTACGTTGTTTAGTTAACCATTATTTTTCTCACAATAATCGAATCATAAATTGAGGCCGGACCTCAGTGTGGAGGACAGCTGAAATATATTAATTCGCCGATTGTCATTGGCCCGGATAATTCTAATGTTGTCATGGTAATTTGGAGCCGGGACACCATGGGTCACTTTCCAAACAGAGACCTTGCTCAGGGAGGCCGAATCCTTGTGAAAGCCAGATAAGGCGTTGTGTGTAGCCTTCAGCGCAATGATAAATTACCTTCTTATCTGACTCAGTCCAGAGAGCCGTGCAGGATGGCGCGGGGGCTGAGCCCGTCAGAGAGCTCGGCAGAGGGATGGATACGGCATCGCAAGCCGAGATGCGCGCGCTTTCTTCCAGGCACGTCCACGTCCTCCTGATGTGGCTTCCTGTGGGTGGAATCCCCCGTTGGTGCACCCATGTCGGTTTAGTGACCTGTCTTGTGTCTTCATCGATTTTCGTCTGGGGTGGCCCCGCTACGACTGATGTCTGCTTGAATGCTAAAACACGATGGGACCAAGCCTGGAGTCTCATCGATGGCCTTGCTGGTGAATAGGTGAACTGATATCCCACACCTGGTCTCCAGAGTCGTGTTTGTAATGGATGGATTTAATGACAAGAGTTAAAGTTTGGGGACATGAAGCTGGAGCTTTAGCCAGAACCCATATGACCCTCATTAGAATATAACCTCTTCTGGGGTGTCTTTGTCCACCAGTCATTTTTGTGGAGAAGTTTCCCTTGAAGGAGCAGACCTGTCTGATTTTTGGACACATGCGAGTTAAAGATTCCTCAAAAGTTTTTTTTTTTTGTTCCCAATCCGTTATCATGTTTTACTGCAGAAGGATTTTGGTCTTAAGCAACATCCACAGTGATTGGGGAAGTGTGGGAGAGGATTGGAAGGCAGTGTTTGCGTTTAACTCAGATAGTCGTAAGCCCTTAAGTCATCAAATGGTGGGGGGGGGGGTCCCGATCATTTTAAGTTACGTGCAGGGGTCCGGTTGGCATTCCCAATGGGGACAAAGTGTCCCTGCTTGGTCTGACAAGAGATATGAGTACAGCGTGATTCTGTGTGGCCCTTTCAAAGCCCCCATTAGTGCTGCTCCTTGTGTGGTAATAGCCAGCACAGAGGATGGTTATGAACCTAAGGATATGCTATGTTGGGAGTGCTGAAGACGTGCCTTAGTAGATCTGTTTGGATTGAACCAATTTCCACATCACAATACCTAAAAGGTATTGTGGTTAGGGCAGTTAGTTACAATCGGCCGGTAAAGACTGATCATAGCTGTCGTTGAGGGATTGGCTCTGGTCTGCCGGTTTGCCGATGCTGACTTGTGTCATGCCCTAGTGGTGCTCGGGAAAAGCAAGGGCTTTGCACGGTGCACTGTGGCGGTGCCGAAAACGACCCGCAAGCCCGGCAGGTATCGGCGGTGGGCTTGTTCAAAGGTACGTAGCTAGATAAAAGGCAAACATTCGGGTTTTTAAATAATTCATGTCTCCGGCAAATATTCATATCAGAGTTCTGCAAATGAGTCTGTGTGCGGAGGGCCGGTTTGGTAGTCCGAGGGACTTCCACTGGGCCCCTGGGGCCACTGTTGGAAGATGATTTGTTTTAATGCCCGAGTTCTGTTTTCACGCAGTGTTCCATTAGCGAATGGCTGCATTCCGCCTCCTGCTCTCGGGCACTGCTTCATCCCGAGTGGGGTCCAACTGGGGCTGATAAATAATGTAAACTTGGTGGGGGGAGCCGAGCTTTTTGTCTGTCTGCTCACCTGAGTCTGACCCCCCCCCACACCCCCCAGCAAGCCTGACTCCATCTTCCTCCTAATCTTTAATGAGCGCTACTACCCTCTGTGCCCCCCCCACTCCCCCCCAAGGCACGTGTTTGCTGCTGGCCCAGGTCTGACGAATCTCTCATCCCAGCACGCTTCCTTTTGTTTTTCGCGATCACATCCTTCGGGGCATGGGCTGTTTTGTTCCTCGTGTCTCCAGCGGCTTGCTAATTGGCTGCTTTTCTGCGGACGCCTCTTTCCGAGCTCCTGGTGTGTATCTTCCGCCACCCCGCTTCCACAGCGCCTCTTCTTTTTTTTCCCTTTACCCTTTTCTTTTTCATGGATCACTCCCTGTACTTCTCATTCCGCTTCTTTCCATCGCGTCCCATGAAAACCGCGGGCAAGAGGGATCTGGGAAAGCCGGGGTGCTAGTCACCCAGCCAGGGTGTAAATTTTCCCGGCAGAGCAGGGGTGACCGAGGGGGAGCTCTGGGTTGGAGGAAGGCTGCCTGGAGTCACCTGGTTCGCAGAGCTGCTCGCAGCTTGCTCACAGTCTGGCGAGCACCCCGGGGGACGGCTTGGAAGGGCCTTCTCAGCCCTCCTCGTGCCTCGAGGATCGCCATGTCTCCTTCAGAGCTAGAGGCTCCGCGTGACTGTCTGTCACAGTTGCACAGACACACTCACATTCTAGAACAAGTTTCTTTGGGATTACAGTAGATTCCAGGGACAAGGCTGCTCCTTGCAAGCTTAGTGTTGCAACCATCCGGCCCCAGTCTCTTTAGAACACGGCAACCTATTTGTTTTTGCTGTTTTTGCTTCTGCTATAGTCATTTTTGTTTTAATGTCTGGGTAAAAAGGACTAATTGGGCAGGTCCTCGGGCATGGCTGTGGTCCATGGCGAAGACCGAGCTGTCACATTAGACTAGACGTTGCAGCATTCACCAGTGCCGCTGCTGCCCCCCCCCCCCCCCCCCCCCGAAAATCTGACGCACTCTTTACTATTAATCTTTATTCAGTGCGGAGTTGGCCAGTACCTGGCCGCTCCTCCTGTTAGCTCGCGCCGGCTGCATCGACGGAGGCGTCGCTGCTAATTGACCGTGAAGCTGAGGCCATTATCGGAGGCGGTGTAATCAGCGATGGGGGCTTTGGATGCCGCTCCCACCTCCCGCGGATCTCTGCCACAGATGTGTGCCCTGCGCATCTTCCCATGGGCTAAGGTTTTACCACCTGTCAGTTGCAGGCCACTGGTGCCTAACCTGGGGCGGGGTTGGTTCATTGTCTGTGCCGTGAACAGTGCTGTGGCGGGAGTCGCTGAGATCCACACGGGTCTTCAGAATTTTGCAAGAACTGGAGATCTGTCCTTAGACCACGTTTGGTTAGAATGGTTGACTGGACATGTAAAATGAAACGAAACGAGACGGGCAGTGTGGTGTGTAATTGTTATTAAATGGGTGTTGACCGCCAGGAGTGGGGAGGGTCGTTCAGCACTGCTTCATGTGAATGCACCGTGGGCTGCATGGTGCACCAGGGTTTGCTTAAGTTGACCTGTTAAGCGGCAGCGGTCCTGACCTGAGCCGGTGGCAGTGGGTGGTTGATGATTCTGTGGCGCCTGGTGGCCGGCTTGGCTGGTGCTCTCAGCCTGAGCCTCTGTTGGCCCGGGGCGCCAAGGCACGTGATAGTAGGGACGCCCAACCTCCGGCCTCTTCGAATAATTTTAGATCCCGTCTGGTGCTGTGGCTTCAGAGAAGACCTCGACATTTACCCCCACTGCACGGGGGTGAGGAATGAACCATTAACAGGGTGTTCGGGGGCTAGGGCGAGAGCAAATAGAGCGTATATGTGATGTAATGGAGGATTTTTATTGGAGTCCTTCAGCGAGTCTTCCATAAACGGATGTCATCTTACTGCCCTCATCCCCATATCTTTGTTTTAATACCCTCTGAACACCAGAGGCTGGTATCTTTCACCTCACATCTCTGCCCCCCCCCCCTTCATACATTACAATTTTACCTTTGTATTCACGCTTCAAATAAAACCCCCTTTGTTCTGCTTTATAACGCTACGAAGCCAGCATCACTCAAGTATATTAACTGTAGCCTATTACTGTCGCAGAGATCCGTTCCCTGAGTCCTGGTAAAGACTCCCCAGACAAAACTCCCTGTCATGTTAATCCAAGCTTTAATAAATAGTGGGATATATAACTGTATTCAAATTGGGCCCCGTATCCCAGCATACAAAGGAGAGTGTGAGCTATCAGACGCGATGCAGATGACAGTGCTCTGCATTAAAGAGAAGTGTTGGATTGGCCCGCTTTTCATTCCCATTGTGGTGAGAATGTCATATTATTGTATCTGCCATAAAAATAACTTAAAAGGCTAATCTAAATAAAGAACCATGAGAGGTGGTGGTGGTGGGGGGTGTAATTGAAATAAGCACCCTTTGATATCAGCCACCCAATACGGTTTATCGATATTGTTCATCTGTGGCTAATAGGATGGACGTCAAACCTTCTATGGCCAGGAAGATGGAGATTTAGCTTATTAAATTTCAGGTGTTTTTTTTTTTTCCCCTCAACTCGATATGCACTCTCAGAATAAGTCTCGCGAAATCGCGCCATCAGTCTCCTCGCTTTCCCCCGGCTGTGACAGATCCAATATTTTTGAAAATATTAAAAGGTTTACATGGGGATTTTCGAAAGCGAGTCTTATTCGGTTTATTGCGTGAGGCTGAGGGTCGCGGGAGATGGCTCCCGAGGCGTGTCTGGGGGGAGCCCTTCCGTCCGGGCAATAATGCCACTGGTGTTGCAGACAAGCCCCCGCTTGTTTTACCGTTGCCTGGTTTCACCCGTTGTAAAAAGAGAAAAAAAAGTGAAAATGTTATTGCTTTTTTCATTACGTACAAAATTACATTGCTCCTGCCAAAAAAATGGGCGTGGGGGGGGCGGCGGCTAACCCAACTTGGATTCTCACGCTCCTGGTTTGCCACACCGCGGTTTGCCATCGATCCAAGTGGGAGAAATAAAATACAAGGTTAAGCCAACATGTTAGTAGCTGGCTTCCAGATTTGTGCGAGCTGCCGTGCCGCGCCGTGCCGCGTGGCAGTCCACCTTAATTTGAAAACGAAACATCCTTTTTGCGGTAATTTTCTGAGAACACCGTGGGTTGCCTGTTGCTCTCGCCAAAATGAAAACTGACAGATTTATATTTATTTTTAAATTAAAGGGATTGTGGGTCTGCCAGTGTCAGAAGGATCTTATTTACATACCAATTAGTGAATTTAATAACTGCATTTTCTCCTGATTAATATAATTACCATATATATATGTGAGCATGGGACGAGGGCCCTGTTGGGCGGGAGATGGGGGCTGGGAGAGAGACGCGAATGAAATGAAATAATGAAACATGCCGCTTTAGTATGGGGAAGGAAATCGCTTCCGGTTAATCGTCCCTGTTTAGTTTCAGCTCGAGGGATTACCTGAGTCATCTCCCCCAGTACCGTTTAGGTGAGAAAATGGCATTTAGCGCTGGCTGTCCGTGTCAACTGACGGGACGGGACGGCCCATCCTCGGTTACAGGCTGCGGTAAGACGAGGTAGGGACCCCCCAGTGTCTTTTGCATCCTGTTCTTCTGGAAAGTTCTGCATCTTTGTTTGTTCACCTTTCAACGCGTGTTGGCCCCCATGAAGCTTCATTGTGGCATCCAGCAGCACGGTGCCCCTGTCCTCTCGGCGTTTCGCCCCCCCGGCACCACGTGTGGATTTGTAGGCAGAGCTGAGTGTTTCCTGCTGGCTTCAATTTCATTTCTAAAAGAAGATATCTAGTTATCGTTCTCAATACTGTCACAATTCTTGGATGGGTGGAATTGTGTTGTGACGAGTTATACTTTGCACGCACGTTTTGTGAAATGAACAAACAATGCCTAAATCTGTTGTGGATGGGGCCAGTTTGCGCCTGTTATTATTTTTTGTAGCCTGCCTGTATCTCTCTGGTGGTGTCAGTGGAGTGCTCCCTGTAATGCTGCTTGTTCCATATGTCACGCTTCGATTAACTTGTATGAGCAGCAGTGACTGTTTCTTATTATATATTTCATTTTTTGTGCCGGATTTCTCTTAAGGGTTTAGCTGCAGCGACACCATGAAATGGGTGTGGAGATTAGCGTTGGATGTCCCTGCCGATTTAGGAGGCCGGGATGTAATTTGTAGCACCGTCTCGCGTTAGAGCCACTCACCTTGTCCTCGTCACTGGTGATCGCGGAGGTGACCTTGGGGTGCTGGGGGAGGGGGGGGGGCATGTGTGACTTGTCAGGATGCCTCTAAATAAACATGAGGGGGGCTTAATGGGTATGGATATAAATCCAGTCAAGTTGGGAATATAAACCCCCGTTAGGATAGCTATGCAGACCCAATCGAAGCTCAGTGATTAAGGCCCCGCGAGCGGAGTCATGGCTACGTAGCGCTTTGGCTAGGGAAGTGGGGATGACTTTTGGTGGTACTGCGGGGGTGGGTAATATGTTGGGAGAATATGTGGAGAGACCATTTTGTGGATAATTAGGAGTTATTGAGGGTATTTATCAGACAAAAGATTATACACAGTTTCTGGCAAATCATCTCTGACTTCCTGTGCAGGCCCAAATTGCAGTAGGATATTGGTCTCGTATGCTGCTATTTGTGACAAACAGAGGTCTGGCAGGAAGTGGGGGGGTCGCTCCCTCTTCAGCGCGAGAAGGCGCTGCTCCCTTTAAGCAGTATGTAAATGGATGGATCTGCGCGTCGGCCTGTTCGTCCGGAAGAGCGGAGGCTTCGCTGTCAGCCGCGTCTCCCGGCCTTGCGCGGCACGGCGGCTCGCATTAAAATTGCAACGAAAATGGGGGAAGGGGGTGCGTCTCGGGCTCTGGTTTACTCCTCCCTCCCCCGAAACAGAAGTACAGGGACGTCGGGAGACGAGACCACATCCTGTTGGCGGTGACAGCCCTGACAAGGGATGATGGGAACCTGAAGGCGGCCATTTTGTTGCTGGTGAGGCAGGCCCACTGCAACTGGGAGACCAGGGTGCTTTCTGTAGTGCAGCCACTCCTCAGGAGCAATAGCACACTGGTAATATTTTAACTGGAAGGACGGGGGATCCATTTTGCTCGGTTGGGGCCGATCGCCTGTATCTGTGTTGATAAGTCGTGTCTAAGTCACTGCCTGGATGCCTGACTGCACATTCTTGACACATTCTTAGTTTTTTGCCGGTAGTGTCATGCTGGTGTGTGTTTTCCATCATGGTTCAGATCTGACCTTTACCTTCACATTTTTGAATGGGTGTGTGACATCTCGTGCAGTGTGCTGACGCTCTGTGCTGATTTGATGACGCATTTTCCCTTAGTGTTTCATTTATGAGTCAGTGTCCTTGACCCACTCGGACTGGTGTGTATGCCCAAAAGAATTATATGTACATACATACATACACACACGCATATGTATGTTTGTATTTGTGTGTGTATGTGTATATATATGTAATATGTTTGTGTGTGTAAAAAGCCCCCCGCTCCCCCCCCACATAAAAAAAGGCCTGGGTAAACGGGCCACACGTGACATTTGATGGAGAGCCTCCATTTCTGAATTATTGAGAGTTTTGTTGTTAAATGATTTAGGCAAAGGCAATAAAAATTTGAAGTCTTTCAGGTGGAAAACTGTGCCTGGGAAAACTGTGGGCTGGCGTGCAGCTGGCGTTTAGCCTCCTGTGTCGGGAAATGGACGTCATGTGATCTAGCGTCGTCTGGGTCTCTCCGAGTGTGACGGCCGCTCTCCCAGCTAAGCTTTTTACACTGCTTGGATTCCCTCCACACCTCGCCGAATCTCTCACCAAAATACACTAATCTAAGTACACAACAAGTTTTTAAAAATTATAATGATTAGTAATGTCAAAAAAAAAAATGCGCTTCTGAGCAAAAGTTTAAATTCACCGGGTAAGACCCCTCAAACAGCTTTGCAGATGGTCCTGGTCCTGATTTCTCACACACACACATGCGCGCACACACATATAGCACACGTGTGGCACGCATGTATGGCGTCGTGCTCTTACCAGCCGCCAGAAACAACATGGACAGATGTTATTTAAAGCCTGTTGACGGCCATGCGGTCCAGTGACGGCCCTCCCTTTACAGCATTATGAGCTTTCCTGGGGGGTCGACTGTGGGGGGGGGGGGGGGGGAAAAAAAACCCTCACCCAGCCCTAATCTCATCTCCCGCCCGTCTCCCGGCTGTCAGCGAACGTGTCCAGCTTTACATAAATTTACATCGTGCCGCGTTCCGCCATGCCAAGCCTGCGTGAGAGCGAGGCTGCCGTCCCGGCTCAGGCGGTGGGGCCCACTTGTCCTCGCAGGTTTTTTTTTTTTTATTTGAAATCTTTTCAATATTTGTGTTCTCCCACCCCTGGCTTTGTTTTGATGGGGTATGGGGTTTAGCTCGGAGAATACGGGGCTGCTTCCCCAGAACACTATCTGTCTGTCTTTATGTCTGTCCGCCCCCCCCCCCCCATACTTTTGCCTCCAGCTGATTTCTCCATGGTTTAATTCCTTGGATTAAGATGCGGCACGATCCTAAAGCTACAACAGTGTTCCTGGGGAGCTGGGAGGGAGCAAAAACCATGGACCATCAGGGGGTCCCCGAGGACCGCTTTGAAGAGCACTGGTCTACAGCAGTGACCTATAGAGAACTTAGGAGTAACTTCTGTCTTCTGACAGTCTGATGGGTGGGCTTACTGTGCTCTGTCAATCATTGCCAGGTTTAAGCCAATCAGGAGTCTCTTCCATCACCTCTGACGTGCAGCCCATAATATGGAGCACCTGTAGTTGTCAGGCACTCCTGTCACTCTTCCGTTAAGACTGCTTAGCCCTACATGTTCGCCTTCACTTCTGGACCCTGAACGGCTTGGATATCATTTAACCAATCAGCAGGCGGGGGGAGGAGTCACCTCAAAGCTATATGAAACGGCCACTGGATCGTGCCAAGGAAGGCGAGAAAACCACTTTCCGGAGTTTCAACCAGACAGTTGCCCCTTAATGGTAATTTGCCATGGCTGGCCCTTGATTAGAAAAGGTGGGGTGGAGAGCGAGCCGTCTCCCAGCAGCACCGGCAAATGAGCTTCCTTTAGTAATATCTGATTTCATCACTGCTCTCCCTAATTCATTGTGGGAAATGAGGCCTGGATCGTCCCCTCATCTGAGCTCTCGACGGAACGAGGGGCGTTCGGTACACCGTGAAGTGCCCGGCGCTCCGCTGGATGTGCGCCACAAATAAACATAAAGGGGATTGCACGCGTGTCATTTCATTCTGAACACGGTCACTTAGCCGCGGCCGGCAGCCTCTTACCTTTTCACTTTTAACGCCTCCAATGAGGATTCCCAGGGATAGGGTGGGGGGGGGAAAAGGTAATGAGATCTTTGGTTTTCTGTTTCTCAGATAAGTTACATGTGAGATCATTACAATGTAAAGGTGAGGCCTACTGATTTTAATACACACAGGGTATTTCTTGAAGATTGTCTCTGACCTTAGGCTTAAATGGATCTAAAAAATTGATCTCAGCAGGACTTCGGTGAAAACAGATTCTATCTTCCCTCAGCCCATCTTGGGATGTCTCAAAAGGAGATTGCTATAAGATCTCAACTGCTTCAGCACCCTACCTCTGCTGATTATCTACCTGTCTTAGCTCTCACTTATTTTCACTGTCTCATCTCCTTTATGTTGTTTATTTAGTGTTTTTCTCGTAAATAATTCTGACCCCGTTTACCTTTCTGAAACAAGTTATGTAGCATTGCTTATTTTTCTGTGGGGTGTGCTGTTCAGGCTTATCCCGTAGGATTTTATTTTCGGACAATCCGGCTCACAAACGTTTCCCAGTATTGATTGTCAACAACCGTCCCCGTTGTGATTCAGGTTATTGGTTAGAGACTGGGGACATAGAGTCAACACGTGGGTCAGTTTCCAATTATGTTGTGTAAATGTGCCTCAGCCAGTCCCATGTTTAAACCTGATGCGGATATGCGAGTGCCGCATATGTTCTGGTGCGCCGCTCATAACTAATCGCGCCATCGATCGATGTATTCTCGTGGGTTTGCCGTGTGAAAGGGATAGAAAAATATATACTATTTAACCCCCCTCCAGCGCAGACTCCTTCAGACAGAATGCTTTTTTGACACATGCTTCAGGCTTGGGTTTTTATGTTTTTTATTTATACTTTCAGCGAATAAATTTACACTTCTGTTATGTCTTCTTAGCCCTGCAATCATCCGCTGTATGTTTTGAGAATTTGATGTGCGCCCGTGTTTATCCACTGCTCCGCATCCACACCCCCCCTCACGGGGCCCTC
The DNA here is from genome assembly GCA_026780765.1 of Petrocephalus schoutedeni. Taxonomy (NCBI): domain Eukaryota; kingdom Metazoa; phylum Chordata; class Actinopteri; order Osteoglossiformes; family Mormyridae; genus Petrocephalus; species Petrocephalus schoutedeni. The sequence continues at coordinate 10,773 of JAODKL010000391.1, forward strand.
CGGATCCTCTCGCGTGTGTGGCGAATGTAAATAATGTAAAACGGCGCTCCGTCTAAACTGCCGTCACCGCGCATTACGCCGGCTCTTAAATCTTCACCGCCGCTCCTGGAAAGCGCTGGCAACCCTCACCAACGATCCATGCCTCTGCACCGCCAACGCATACTTCAAAGCGTTTAATTAAAGTATCAGGGTGTTTTTTTTTTTTCCTCCCGGTCGTTTTATTTTGGCTTAATTAATTAGTCCGCAAGCGTCCGTGTGATGGCGGGCGGCTGCGTCCGGGGTGGGGCCTTCCAGGAAAACGGTGTTTAGCGTCCCAGCCTGACAGAAGGGAGGCGCATGTCCTGGAGTCTGGGTGAATTTAACAAAGTATTCAATTGTCTGGCACCCCCCCCAAACCTTCTCCGACCGTAAACACAATCTACCTGCGTCAGTCTCCACCACCTTGTATTCCCTGCTGTCCTCAGGTAATACATTTTGCAGTTAATAAAAGAAACTGCTCTGGAGTTCCAATTATATTTTCAGGCCGAATGAAACAAGCTGTCCGCCTGACCCCCCCCCCCCACCCACCCTCCCCCACTAGGGCGAGGAATTGGCCT
>JAODKL010000392.1:1095-11365 GCA_026780765.1 Petrocephalus schoutedeni
GCCCCCCCCCCCCAACCCCCCCCCCCCCCCCCCCCCGGCCTCATCTCCAGACCCCACAGTCCAACCTGAGATTCTAGGGGGTATGCAGGAATCAGGACTCTGACTGTGTCCATGGAACACAGCTATCCTCTGTCCCCCCCAGACTCCCAGAAACAGAGTGACAGACTAAGGAATGAAAACAATACAGAACTCCCCCCCCCATTAATCATCGCCTCGTTCCGCCTGAGGGGGAGGATGCTGGGCCTGTTCCTTAGCCAGCAGATACACCTTTAAACACTCCCACCTGTTCACCTAAAGCATGAAACTACTTACAGCCAACCACCTACTTACACAAGGCTTCCTACAGCCACCCACCCACTTACACATGGTTTCCTACAGCCATCCACCCACTTACACAAGGCTTCCTACAGCCACCCACCCACTTACACAAGGCTTCCTACAGCCACCCATCCTCACTGAAGCACTCACTTCTAGCTAAATGCTGCTTTCAGAAGAGGGACTTATAATTAACATTAATTTGACACCCAATGAACGAATCACCAAGTCCACTCACTGCATCCTCCCTTAATCGACCCGGGTTTGACTGCATTGCTGGTCCTTAATTAATGGGGCCAACAGGGAGCCCTCCTCAGACAGCCATAGGCAGAGTTGGCCCCAAGACCTACCCGATCACTTCCGGGGTAAAAATGAGACACGTCACGCTAGGTCGCTGGTTCCGGGGCCACACTTCCCTTTAAAGATCCAAGTGAATGAGCTGAGAGGACGTCATTGATGGTCAATTAAAATGAATCAACTGCAATTGCAACAATATTATCCCATATCTATTTTGCACCACCTAACAGGTTTTTGTTTACATCTTATAGGAGGCGACATGGAGCGACTGAACCAGTTTTACTGATCGTCTGTCCTTGATACGTAGCCCGTGGGACAGCATGGGGAGGGTCGAGAGCTTTGAGACAGCAGCACCTGGGCAGCAAATCCCAGAATAGGGTGCAGGAGGGACAGGAGCTTCGGGACACTAACCGAGGGAAAGGAGCTTGGGGACAGTAACCCAGGGACGGGAGCTTCGGGACACTAACCGAGGGAAAGGAGCTTGGGGACAGTAACCCAGGGACAGGAGCTTGGGGACAGTAACCCAGGGACGGGAGCTTGGGGACAGTAACTGAGGGACGGGAGCTTGGGGACAGTAACCCAGAGACGGGAGCTTGGGGACAGTAGCTGAGGGACGGGAACCTGGGGACAGTAACCCAGGGACGGGAGCTTGGGGACAGTAACCCAGTGACGGGAGTTTGGGGACAGTAACCCAGGGACGGGAGTTTGGGGACAGTAACCCAGGGACGGGAGCTTGGGGACAGCGCTGTTGGAAGCTCATCTGCTCATGCACGGTACGTCCTACCGAGCTGAGACTTATATCCTGTAACTACAGCTTCAGCAATGCAACTTTCGTACGAGGCCGACTCTTAAAGCGAAGGAAGGAAATGGAATGCAGCTTATCGACGTTTTAAAAAAGTCCTATAATTTATAAAATAGCTTATATAATACATTTAAAAATATATATATAATATATATATATATCGGAGACTAAAGCAGCTTGCTATGGCCGTAATCGGCAAGCGTGCCGCGCGACTCTGCACTTTCGCCAGCTTTCGGAGCGTAAAGTTTTAAAGATTTACAGCAGCGATGACCGATCAACGTTTGCATTATAAATTTACGGACTAAATGCAAAGCTTAACGGGGTCCTACCTTATTTCGGCAGCACACACTCGGTTCAGGGAGCCGCGCGGGGCTAAGAAAGTCATTTATGGAGGTAAAGCATGGTGGTCACGTTAATCCGCGTTGTGCAACTTCTGTTTTAACTGTACGAAAGTCCGCAGGCGGGCGGGCAGGCACGCACACACACACACACACACACACACACACACACACTCCGTGACTCACCGATCTCTTAGTGGGAGTCTCTAGCTCTGCCTTTCCGACTGAGCATGTTTTACTTGACGTGCCACGCAGGCTTCCCGGGAGGATCGCGATCTTTTTCCTCCTCCGTGCAGGGGGGTGTGGGGTGTGTAAGTGTGTATATATGTGGAGGATGGGCCTGGGGGGGTGGGAGAGATATTGGCTTGAAAAACAAGCATAGTCGATCCCGGCCGCCATGCGGCGGCGCTCCGCGGCGTCCGCCCCGCGCCGCCTATATAGCGCCTTTCACGGCCATGTACGCGCCGAAAGAAAGGCGGCGATGTTAATACCATGCACACTACGGTATATTTGCAGCGCCTGCTGACGCGCGTACTCTCCGCACGGGGGAAATACCATACTCGCGTAATTTGTATATCCCCCGCCTTTAAAGCAGCTTGAGGTTATGGATCTTCAAGCAGCAGCCACTTTTAAGCCTGACTTGTGATTTCCACCCGCTGTGGCGTAACACGCCGATCTGCCGAAAGGGGATGTGTGTTTTTAAATAACCAGGCACACGCGAGCCGCCGGTGATTAACCCGCGATTCGTGCACAGATCACGCATTTTAAGCGAAACGCTGCATTCCCGTGCAGTGTGTTCGTTCTTTGTTGTCGCAACCCTGCGGTCATAAGACACATGATTCGGTCCTGTAGGGACAATGTCGAAACTGTCAAATCCGCAGACACTCGAGGGGCATGGAAGTGAAGGCGAAAGTGAAGTGAAGGTGATTAATCGTCATTGTTGACGCACACAGTGCACGACAACGACATATGCCCTCTGCATTTAACCCATGTGACTCTGGATGCACCTTCTCCCATTTCCACATGGTTCCAATTAAGTACAATCCATCCGTGTCAAAACAATAGGTCATTTGAGGAAAACGCCGTCCTTTAAGTGGCCAAGGAGCCTCCTGCGTGTGCGTGTTTTTATTATCAAAGTCAAGCTGTTTATCCATAAAAGACCTGCATACATGTGCCATGGTCCTTCACCCAGCCTTCAGACCCTGATCCCAGGGCGTCACGTGACTGCGGTTGTCAAAGGACGGCCGCTGCGCTCTCTAAGGAACCGTCAGGTTGCGCTGGGGACTCCGGTCCCGTCCGACGCAGCCACCATTCAGCGTGTGCTAACCTTCCTACCAGAATCGTGCGGCTTCCGCATTCGCGACGAACTGCTGCGGTCCCCAGTCCGTACGGGACTTCCACCTAGCGAGACTAAGCAGCAGGGCTCAAAAGATCATTATCGCCTGGGCAATAAACGCCAGAACCGCCGGACACGCAAGACGCTGATATTCCCGACAGCTGTAGCAGGCATCATACCTGCAGGCTGCTCTTTTTTTGCTGCCTTACAGTTTGTACCCTCTAGTCGGTTCATATACTCACATACAGTCTTGTGGTAATTCCTTTATTCATTAAAAATATTGCAAATGTATTGGTTTTATACATAAAAAACCAAAAGTGTTTACTAGAATTTCGGGGACCAGTGATTGCAATTGCAATTAATTAAGAACTAGAGTCAGTCAAAAAATTATAACAATAAAAAATATTTTCGAAAGATATATTCAGATAGGTTAAACTTGGCTTGTCTATGGACTTTTGTTATGAAACCGGTAAATTTGAAACATTGTTACAGAATTCAGCAAACCTCCCAAGACTTTCTCAGAGAACTAACTTTTTTAGGACCCTGTTCTTCTGTTTGTATACGTATATAACTTTCTATTTATATACTTCTGTTTAGCTGTATATGTATTCTGTTTCCATATTTCTGCCTGGATAGCCATGTCTGTCTCTCCTAACTTCTTCACCTCTCCTATCAAACAAAATTCCTTGTGCATGTTTGAGCTAGGTGAATCAGTGATTCTGATACTGAGAAATAAATGTACTGGCAGTATCTAGTATCACCTAAACCCCACCAGCTGGTGGTGGGTGGGGGGGACTGATCACAGAGTCATGGTCCTCAGCAATCATATGGAGAACGTCACCAATGAGTGTACGTCAATGATATACAACACAGCATTCCCAGAAGGCACCACTGCAACATCCATATTTTACAATACAGCATTCCCAGAATGCACCACTGCAGCATATAAGTATCCCCCAGGGGACCCTGAGATAATATAGCAAGCTGTTGGTATTAGAGGACGCCAAGCCTCAGGAAATACCTGCCAGCACATGTGACATGCTCTTAGTATTTAAATCCAGACTGAAGACCTGTTACTTTAGCCTAGTCTAGCCTAGCGTAAATTAGACCACTGGTCAGTAGAGAGCTGGCTTATAGACCATGATAATGCACCAGTGTTGGGAAAGGCACTGTATGGAACTCAACTAAATTGATTGAGTTAATCATAAAGACCCCTTCAAGCTGCCATCATGACAGAGTGATGCAAACAGTGGCCACTATTTTTAATGTAATATTCTTTTATAAATTAGCTGTCAGATTAATTGTTTGATTTTAAAGGAATAAGGTTTTTGCTTTAATTTGCAGATTTAAATTCCCAAGTGTGCGACTAATAGGATTATGGTTACATCTTGCGTGGTTCTGCGTGCTGTGCGTAGCTGAAAGGCAGAATTGTACGTTCATCAGGGTTGTCTCCAAACAATATATACAACGGACATGCAGACAGGTAGACAGCCATGAATCTCCCATAGTGTGTGGCTGTCTGCATGTGTGCCTCGCTTTGGCCTATCCAGGGTCTGCCTCTGCCTTACGAGGTAGGAGTCCCCAAGACAGTCTACTGGAAAATGGATGCATGAATATACACAGCATATAGACACACAGACACACTCTTTCTGGTCTTCTCTAGAGACACTGTTGCATGTCATATATCAAAGAGTATCGACTTACACTGACACGTAAGCCAGGCAGATAAGATTAAAGCCATGCATTGGTCAGGATAAGGTTGTTCCAGAAACCAGTTAGATTCTGTCAGTTAGGACCTTTTGATGTGCCGTGCGTCATATCATTTATCAGCAAAAAAGCAGCAGCCTTTACTCGAGCAGGAATGAAGCACAGCCTCACTTTGGCAGAAACTGAGAAAGTGACCAGGGCTTCCGTAGCCATTTGTTCACTTCTCCTTCCTGTTTTTGGTCAAGGAAACTGTGACTAGGAACCACCATTCAGGCATCTGGCATGTTCTTTGTTTTTTGCCTAATGAAAGCTCCTCCGGATATCTCCGTTGCCGTTGTGCTTGAGTGAGCCTCCTCATCTGCAGATCTACCAAGTGGTAGGTGACGAACTCATTTGCTTTAGCCACTGCTCCACCTGCTGGCAAGCACTGGTAACTGCCACTCCCTATCCGTAAGAACATGAAGCTTTGGATAATATGAGTAGGTGACAAATGTACATGTTATTTCCGTATTGCAGGAGATGTTTTATTTAGGTGGCAAAAACATGAGCTGTTTAAATGTTCTCATTGTGCAAAACAGGTGATCTGAGACTGGATAATGATAAAATGGTTCTTATCACAAAAATGGATGTGCAGTGTTTCACTTAAATGCATTTATAAGCATTATATTGCATATGCATTACATGCATGCAATATGTATTTAATTACTTTTATGTATTTACGTACTTTGTATTTTGCTGGGTGATAAAAAGCAGGTGCAATTTCTAACAAAATGCACTGAAAGATTGTATTTTAATTTAAACTAATACTTTATCATTATTCATATTATCATTATCATATTATCATTTATACTTTTTGTCATTGTAAGAACCTTCTACACCACACTTACACACTTTTCAATATATCCTATATAAGTGGCCAGCTTGCTCGTTGTGAACTTTGTTTTCCCATAACCAGTAATCCAAAGAAAGAAGCTACTTTGGTGCTCGGTGCAAATTGCTTTAAGGTGAAGTATGCAGTAATATTTACTATCAGATATTACACACTGAACGTCATTGTATCACAGAAAAACAGGGCAATTAGCAAATAGCAGCACCATGCTCTACAATTTGTGAATTAACTTGCCGGCCTCTTAGTGGAATTCTAGTTAATTTCAACAGGCATGCTCAGGCAGTGGCATCTTGCGGTCTGGCATATAAGGCTTCAATGACTGCATTAGCAATAAATCCGGCTAGTTACTTTTGTTCCTAAGGACAAAATTAATTGAGTTTGGGACTGAAATTGTGATCTGAGACCGTGAACATTTGTATCGCGGTTCTGTTCCCGGGATCCCTCCCAAGCCCAACCCGCTGCCTGTTGAGCTCACAGTACAGTACCAATGTTACAAAAGAAACAGTAAAAGCTGAAAATTTTATACAGGTAGCCCCCAACTTATGATAGAGATACGTTCCGATGACCCCATGGTAACTGGAAAATATCATAGGTCAAGACGGGCTTTGAAATGCCAAGATGGGAGATGTGTACATCCCCAAAGTGTCCCAACAAATTGCACCACGTACGCTGCTGTCTGCCTGCCGTCATCGTGTCCCCATCAACATTGTAAGAGAAAACTCCTTAAGCCCTGCCATTGAAACTCGGTGACCATCTGTATTACACATTACAAGAGCTGTAATGGACTAATGGTACACAAATTCATCATGAATCATTACTATTTTACATGTATTTTTGAATTTTAAATTACAAATTACTTGTAAGTAAATACCACACCAGTGTTTTGTATTTTATTTTGTTACATTTCATGAGCAAGTATTTGTGATTTGTACAAGATACTTCTTGATGTATTTGTGTCCATCTCCGATCGTAGCCGAGCAGCTCCCTGTGAACCTTTTCTGGCTTTGAGAGGCGGTGGTTTGGGAGACGCAGAGGATAATGGGGTGGAACAGCCCCAATAATAGGAGTGCACAAGTGTGCAGGCCAGAGACACCTGCTCAGGGGAACAGGCCCAAACAAAGCGGCCCTATATGTGAAGCTAGCCACCCTTGTTATTCGGTGCTGACTACAGGCTTGCCCGAGGGTGGGGATTCAAACACAGGAGTCATTGGGGCCTGCACAATAAGACCCTACCTGAGCAAAAACAGACCGACTTATCAAAGCAGATGCCAGAGCGCGTTGGGGCTGCTCTCCGAGGTCTGTCGTTTCACGGTCCGCAGGCTTCCTGACTTCCACAATGTCCCGCAGGCTTTCAAAGGGGCTTCAGGAGTGATGGGTAAATAGACCCATCGTCTTTGTGAATCCGAACGTATGGTCACACACCACGCGCACAAGCGTTGGCTCACAAGGGGCTGACGGTGTGGGGAGGTAGGTGCTTCTGCTGTTTTTACGCCTAACCCCCATCACTGAGTGATATTCCCCACCCACCGCATCCAGATTCATGCACACACATTCTCACACAGATCTGATAACTGCGATTATTATCACTGCAGGGACACCACTTCCGATCTGTCCCCTCGCCGTGGTGGTGACAGATGTGTCAGTCCGCTGCCCTAGTGGTGACATATGTCTGTCTCCTGCCCTGGTGGTCATACAAGCTGTTTTCTCTGCCCCCATTCTGTTAATGACAATCAGTTTGTCTGCCAGCCCCAGTGCTGACACATTGGTTCCTCCCCAAAGTAGAAATCTATGCCAGGCCTTCCCGGATTGAGCTGTGTGTGTGTGTGTGACTGGCTGTCCTCTTCACCTGACATGGTGTGAGGGTCCTGACCTGCGTCCCATTGTCCCCTGGAGGTGAGCCCTTAATCCAGGCCACTCAGCAGCAAGCTGACAGCTTATAGCTGTTCCCATTATTTCCCAGAAGTCACTCGCTTACCACCTTAATACCTCACCCCACAAGCAGGGCCTGAAGAAGCCAATCATTAATTTTCGTCTCCCGTTCATCTAATTCTGCCTCTGACATCATCCTCTTTTGTGAAAAGGATGAAGGATTCTTCATGATTTTATACATTGCCAAATGGGGATGGCTTTCTCCATTATGTCCTATTTGGAGACCATCTCCAAGGCGAACAGCAATGCATTGACAGAAAGTTATAAGGAAATGATCCATACAGTAAAATTTAAAAAGACACTAAAGGATCGATCCATCCATGCCTCTTGAAATCCATGTTTTGTTTCACGTATCTCAGTAAATATGAAAAAAAAAAAAAATTTGAAAGCAGGGGGTGCAGCAAAACAAAGCAGGGGTTTATTAAACTCGAAGAATAGAGACAGGAAATAGAATTAAAAAGAAAATTAATCAAAGCTGAACACAGAATGAAACACAGTGTGACAGTGATACAAACAGTATTTCACTTTGGGCAAGTCTTGAGGGTATTTCTTTCTGTGAAACCACTTCCGGTTACTCACCGAGGGGTTTTCCTGCAGTCGGCGCTGACACTCTTTTCCCCGAAACATGATTAACACCTTGAGTTCATAGGCTGGGTTTGGTCCTGCAGTCCCTGCTGGACTGACCCGCATAAAGCGCCCGTCCACAGCGGCGCCCAGCTGAAACAACACTTCCCAGCCAGTTTCACGGGGCTCCTGGGCCCCCGTGCCAGTGCGTCCCCCTTTCGGATCCTCCACGGCGCTCCATTCTACGGTAACTATTAACACGTTAATGCCCCACGTCTCAGTCTCAGGGACACTGGCTGCCTGTAAAATACGCTGGGAACTTTACAGCAAGCGCCCATGAAACTGTCAAAAGCGTCAGGCTAAAATGAAATCGATTAACGAGGAGAGGTGTTAGATCAGTCGCCATCATTTACAGATGCCTCTGGTGTGATGTCAGCTCATGCAAACTACTTTGTTTTAGCGAGACAACCGTCTTTAATGCAAGACTTCCTTTAATTCGAAGTGATAGCTAGCAACTCTTTAATGTTCGCTGTTTATATAGTTAGGTCCATAAATATTGGGACAGTGACACAGTCGTTATAATTTTGGTTCCATTCTTCACCACAATTGATTTGAAGTGAAACAATTGAGATGCAGTTGAAGTGCAGACTTTTGGCTTTAATTCAATGGGGTAAACAAAAGAAATTTATAAAAATCTTCGGAACTGCAGTAATCGTTATATGCAATCCCCTCATTTCAGGGGCTCAGATGTAATTGGACAAATTTATATAAGTGAAAATAAAATGTTAATTTTGAATACTTTATTGAAAATCCTTTGCAGGCAATGACTGCCTGAAGTCTGGAACCCGTGGACATCACCAGACGCTGGGTTTCCTCCTTTGTAATGCTTTGCCAGGCCTTTGCTGCAGCAGCTTTCAGTTGCTGTTTGTTTGTCGGTCTTTCTGTCTGAAGCTTAGTCTTCAGCAAGTGAAATGCATGCTCAATTGGACTGCTATCAGGTGACTGACTAGGCCATTGGAGAATATTCCATTTCCTTACTTTAATAAACTCCTGGGTGGCATTGTCCATCTATATTGTGAAGTGCCGTATAATCAGCTTGGCTGAATTTAAGCGGACAGTATGTCTCTGTACATCTCAGAATTCACCTGGCTGCTTCTGTCCTCTGTCACATCATCAATAAACATTAGTGACCCACTACCACTGGCAGCCATGCATGCCCAAGCCATCACACTGCCACCACCGTGTTTTACAGATGACGTACAGTAGTATGCTTTGGATCATGAGCTGTTCTATGCTTTATCTACACTTTTTTCTTGCCATCATTCTGGTAGAGGTTGATCTTTGTTTCATCTGTCCTATGAATGCGGTTCCAGAACTGTGCTGGCTTTTCTAGATGTTTTTTTAGCAACCTTGCGGTGAACCCTCTCTTGCATGAAGTCTTCTCTTTGTGGTATACTTAGACATTTTGATGTGCCTACCTCCTGGAGAGCTTTCTTCACATGGCTGGATGTTGTGAAGGGGTTTTCCTTCACCATGGAAATGATCCTGTGTTCACCTACCACTGTTCTCTTCCAGTCTGTTGTCGTCCAGGCTATTTGCGTTGAGTTCACCAGTGCATTCTTTTTTTCGCAGAATGTACCAAGTTGTACATTTAATATTCTTGCAATTTCTCTGTTGGGTTTGTTTCTGTTTTTGCAGCCTAAGGATGGCCCATTTCTCCTGCATGGAGCTCCTATGACCGCCTGTTGTTGGTTCACAGCAAAATCTTCTGTATGCAAACACCACACTTGGAATCATCTCCAGACCTTTTATCTGCTTAACTGATGATGAAATGATGAAGAATTTGCCCACACCTGTCCATGAAATAAATTTTGAGTCAATTGTCCAATTACTTTTGGTCCCTTTAAAAAGAGGGTGGTACATATTAAAGAGCCATAATTCCTAAATACTTCCTCCAGTTTGGATGTGGAAGCCTCAAATTAAAGCTGAGAGTCTGCACTTTATGGCCATATTCATTATACACTCACCTAAAGGATTATTAGGAATACCTGTTCAATTTCTCATTAATGCAATTATCTAATCAACCAATCACA